>SNQJ01S0033972.1:78678-109671 GCA_010110895.2 Picea sitchensis | reverse complement strand
TTTCTAAGTGTTTTCCTGGTGCATTCGTTGCACGAGTCTTCCTCCTGCTTCCTGAAATCCTCCAGGTTCACTGATGCATCTCCTACATCCACTCAATGCACACTTGCAGAGCTCTCCTACAGAGTGTTCAACAACTCTGTTTCTCCTCTGCTTCGTCCAACACTTTAGAATGTGTTGGTTCTGTGCACTCTTTGCACCTGCTCAAAGAACTCCTTGTTGATCCCATCCTTCAGAGTGTTCAACAACTCTGAAGTATCTCTCCTACTTTTCTACCAGAGTGTTTAGTAACTTTGTGGGTGTCTTCCTCTGACACTTCTCTTCTCTTTGAAATTGAAATAGAGTTCTCATGCACACACTTTCTCCTGCTCAATGCCCACCTGGAAGAGCTCTCAGAGTATTCATCAACTCTAGTTGTGCTTTCTCCTACACATACTTTCTCCTCCATGGTGTTCAGTAACCTTGAGGATCCTCTCTGAGTCTCTAGACATTCTAGTGTGCCCACATGAAACGTTCTCCTCTGAACTCAAAGCAGAGTTCATATGTGCACTCCTTGTGTTGGCTCATAGAGTTTCCAATACTTTGTCATGCACTCCTTTCATTCAGCCTAAAGAACCCAGAAATAATCTAAAAAACCCACAGACAAAGAATTTTTTCAATCCCTGCAGATGGAAACCTATCATACACATCTACATCATAAATGAAAACACACACAAATAACATTCATAAACCACATGAACTCATAAATAGTGAAATCTGTTCTTTTGTATTAATATCAGAATGTCAATTACAATGTGTGCAAAAGCTCAGACTGCAACATATTCTCGGCTCTTCTTTCCTTGGCTTACAATGATTTTCTATCAACTTTCAACAACTCTTAACAACTTCCAGCAGCCTCTATTGGGTATACGATACAATGATTTATACAAGAGAGGCTCAACGATATTTCCCTCCAAGCTACCTTAGTGACATCCTATCACAATTAAAACTCCTATCTATTGAGGCTTAATTACAATGAATGAGAATTTACTTTCTTGTATATGAGGCAATGCTCACGATATGTACAACTCAAGCCTATTAAATGCAATTCTATCTATAGCCTATACAAAGGCATCAACTTGGCTCTTATCAGCCTTACAACATTTAATTTGATTTTAATTGCATTTAAATTTTAAAATTAAGGGAAAAATGAGAGGGTTGGCGCCTCTCCCCTCCTTGAATGCGCTTTGATGTGCTGGAATGTTGGTGTGTTGCTAAGGTAGAGTGGTTCTCCTACATCACCACTATCTAAGGAAATCAATAGCTCATAAAATTTTGCGCACAGGAATTTGGTGGCCCACCCTTCATAAGGATGCTAAGTAGTTTTGCCAGACCTGTGATGTCTGTCAGCGAGTTGGGAAACCATACATAAGAGATGAGATTCCTTTAACACCACAAGTTACATTAGAGGCTATTGATAAATATGCAATTTATTTCATTGGACTAATCAACCCACCATCAAAAAGGTAAGGAGTAAGATATATAATCATTGCAACAAATTACTTGACCCGATGGGATGAAGCAAAACCTGTCAAAGATTGCAGCTCAGAGATTGCTACAAGATTTCTATTTGAGAATGTTTTTATGAGGTTTGGATTTCCGAGAATACTTATGAGTGATCAGGGGACCCATTTTACAGTAATCATCTCAGTCACGCCCATTATCTCACTTTCCGCTCATTATACATTCACCGCCTTCCCAAATAAATTTAAAACATCCCATGTTCTATTACTATGAATTTCATTTTTTTTAAATGAATGAAAAAAGAGAAAGGATTAACAAAAAAGGAAAGGGACTAGATGATGACTGATGTTGTAAGTTTGTATATGGATACATTTTGTGTTTTTGTAAAGAAGTTTCCTCTGCACTTGTTTGAACAATATTAGTTGGTCACTTGCCATCCATGCTACCATTTTCCTCTCATTACAAATCCCCCCATCTTCCCAATATCCCTATCACTCCCTGTTCAAATGACAATTGATTGTTGAGTTTAAAAGTATTGATGGATGGATTGAATGTGCTTCTGTTGTGAATGATAGAGCCAACCTTTTGATTTTATTTAGGTAGAGTATTGAGGCATGGATTGTTAAGATTTTTCCATAACATGATTGGTATATTGCTTCAGGATGAGTTTCTTTAGTAGAGGCAACAATGGTAAAGGTGCTAATAGAGGCAGAGGAAATAATTGCCAAAGAGGCCATAGAAGGCCACAATTTTCAATACATTTTGACGTTGATCTGAAAGAACTAAATCATATTTTCCAAGATAATTTTTTTAATCTAGTTGTCCAAGGAATTCTACAACCCATACCTGGGAGGCCTCCTTTCCATCCACGTCAAAATTTCTTTGGTATTCATGTTCCCCCTCATGTGTCTATGCATCCACAACCACCTGCCAATGATTGTTGGCAAGAAATTGTTCATCATCCTATAGCTCATCACCATAGTTGGCCTATTGTGTCATTGCCATCACCCCCTCCTCCACCGCCAGTAAATCCAAATACCCAAGTTGATCATGTTGTCTCTCCAATATAGTCCTCTCATGCAAGAACATGCTAAAAATTGATGTTACCAAGCTAGAGATAGATAAGGGAAAAGGAGTGGCCACTCCCTCCAAGTCATTCAAAGATTCCTTTGAATATGTGTCCTCTCATTTCCATCTCAAAGATGATTGTTCTCATGTCATCAATGCAATCCACCCACAAGGTTCCCATCAGTTCAAGGTTGTTGCACGGGATAAATCAGAAATGGGATCAAGAGAGGGAAGCAGTGAAAAGAGGCAAACTACCTCTCACAACAAATATGATTTTTAATGTTGATTAATGCTATTTTCTTTTGAGGACAATCTTTTTTTTTACATATTTTGGACAGAAAATACATATTTAGACAAAGTTTTGGACAACATGGATATAATGCTATTTTGGATATAGTCATGTTCTATTTTTCCAATATTAAGATATTTGATTATTAATATGAGGATGGGAGTTACAAGGCAGATATTT
The DNA here is from genome assembly GCA_010110895.2 of Picea sitchensis. Taxonomy (NCBI): domain Eukaryota; kingdom Viridiplantae; phylum Streptophyta; class Pinopsida; order Pinales; family Pinaceae; genus Picea; species Picea sitchensis. Next base: position 106,634 of record SNQJ01S0033972.1, on the reverse strand, counting down.
GAATTAAATATTTGGGGTATTATACTTCATGTTTTTATGATTATTAAAGAAATGGAAATTGGAGTGACAAGGGGTCCCGCCTATTTAGTTATTATTTAAATAGACCCTTAATTATATATTATTAATTAATTGTCTCAACCAATTAGTTAGGCTAATTAAGCCTAACAAAAGAAAGGTAATTGAACTATCATAACTTATTGGCAAAGAATAAAAGTTCAATGAAATGAAGAGACAATTGATAAGAGAGAATAGAAGGAGAACTTATGTTATAAGGTTTGCTCTGTACTTGTGAGATACTTCCATTCTTCATTCATTATAAGTTAACTATAAGGATTAACCATGTTGATGAAAACATGGTCTTATTGAATCAAAACGGGATAATCATATTTTCCAGCAGCTTGTCTTTAAAGGTGTATGATTTATCTTTGGCAGTCTATGTGTTCTTGATTGTTTATGGATTAAATTTCATGACTGATAAAGAATATTTTGCAGAGTCAAGTGACAACATTTTATGGCAAGTTGATCTAGATCTTTATCTTCAATTTTCTTTTTCTTTCAGATTCTTTGTGTATGGTTCCCATCAGAGGCTTCTAAATCCGACTTTAGTCCCTACCCTTGCAGGGGTTTCTAAAGAGAATTCAGTTTTGTATCTCATAATGAAATCAATATAAAAATAAGATATATGATTTTAGTCTCACATGTGTATTATGATGATTTGGTTCATATTTTTCTTTCATCCTTGTCTCTATCCATGTTTACTCTTATGTAATCTCTTGCTTATTTTATTTCTTTTGCACAGTTACATATAATATATATAAAACCAACCTTGGTCCCTCGTACTTAATACCTATGGATTAAGTGATTGTTTTTTTTATTTTAAGGCTATAAACCCCGGGTAACATTCCCAATTATCTTGCCTTATCCCAACAAGATCTGAAAATGCTTGAGTAAGGTTCCTCGTACCTTTTCCTCAACATTTATTTGGCGACCATACTGGGGATATCTTCCATATCTCCCTGGTTGATTGTATCACGATTATCTCTTATTTTTATGTTTTTTCATATTACTCTTTGACTGATTTTTCCATGACAGTACCTGTTATGAGACAACCCAATATTGGAAATGGTCTTGATGACCAAACCAACATTGCATTGACTTTATTCAACATTATTTTAGAAATTTCTAGTACTCATGATGAACTTGAACGCTCTTGAGAAGTAATTGAAAGGGACATAAATATCCGTGAACATTGGAAAGTCAAGCAAAGGCAACCCATAAATCAACAATAACCTCTCTTTTCCTACATATTTGGTATTTATTTTCATGTCCTTTAATCCTCACATCTATCAAAGGAGAAGAGGGTCATCCCCTGAAGATACCCCTATTTTTTAAATAGGAAGGAGGAAAAATTTCTTATCAACACAACAAAGTGATCTTAGGAGAACCTTATCTGATTCGACCAGTTCATCTTTATCACCCATATCTTTCACTTTCACCATGACATCTGTGAGTAGTGGTAGTGGCATAAGAGGTCCCTCCTCCTCGCAATATTTTTCTTCATTTATAATCGACATTATCTATAGTCATCAAGTCCCTATTCAATCCACTACCAATCCTTCTAAAGTCATAAATAAATATGGACTTTTCCAATTTGAGGAATATGCTACGACCACCCCATGGCATGTATCTTCTCCCTTGAATCTCGCACCAACCACTCTCCCATTACCAAAATTCAAGGATCATTTACCTAGGTTCTCAGGAAATGGTACCAACTACAAATGAACACATTGTATAATTTTCTAATGTTTTTCATAACATATGGGCTAATGATAATGACACTTGCATGCGTTTATTTTTCAATTCTCTCAAAGGGAAAATTATAGAAATTGTTTTTGACCTCTCTCCCAAAATCCTTTCCACTTGGGAATAATTGGTTTATTGGTTCAAGTCCACTTATGGACAACCCAAAACTCCAACTGAGTAGTTCAGAGAATACAATAATATTTCCTATAAGGATGGTGAAACCATTAAATATTTTAACCTTCGCTTCACCAAATTATATAATCAAATCCCTAAACTAATCTTCCCTCGAAATTAGGCTACTTTCATGCATTATTATAATGCATTACCTTCCCCTTATCATCATAGACTTGAAGAGAAGGCTATTGACAATCTTAGTTCCACCCTTCAGACTTTCCTAGTATATGAAGAGAAACTCAAAAGAACGGGACTCCCCAAGGGAGACTTGGTCAAGAAAAAATACATGTCTACCCTCCTACAACTCATGAAAGATATGAATAATAGGATGATAGCCTACAAGCAAAAAGGAAATTCTTCTTCCTCTTCCCCTGGGGCTTCTTCTTCTTCCTTAGCGCCTTTTAGGAATATTAATGAAAACACTTTTCAACCAAAGGCCATAATGGCTCACAGTTGGTGTAACTTTTGGGAATAAAATCATGATAAGAGTACTTACGAAGTTAAAAGAAATTCTATGGAATAGATCTTTGGAAAAAGGAATGATACCACGATAATTGTTTTAGATTGGGTTGAACCAAAAAAAATTATGGTAATTAATACCAAGAATAAATATTACACTTCCAAGGGGAAATATGACTTTCCCTGCACTTCATCCACCCCAAGATCATCTTCTCAAATTGTTGATACACAAGTTGTCAAAACTTCGGATAATCAAGGAGTGTATTTTCCTCTTCCCTCTTCTAAGCATAATATCCTTAATTAATTGGCTAATATCAAAGTTGATGCTAGTCTTTTGGGCATGGTTTTCATCCCAGAACAACAAAAGCATCTTAAAAACTTTATGGAAGGTAAGATTTCTACCATATCCAATCTATTTGAAGAGTCAAAGGAAGAGGACTCAATTGTAAATAAGATAGGTGTAAATAGTTTTAGGAATCCTATAAAAAAAACTATTTCTATATCTCGGTAAAAGAATGGATAAAATAGCTCATTGTTGCCTAATTGATGGCAGGTCCGGTCCAAGTGTAATGTCTAGAATTAGCATGGAAGATCTTGGATTATCTTGCACTAACAAAAATTCTAGAAGCATGCTCTCTTATAACATTTTGTAGCAATCAACTATAGGTGAAATCAAGGATGTAACCTTAGTTTTGTGCGCACATCCCGATATAAGAACAACCCTCAACATCCAAGTAATTGATATGTCGGTGAGTAACTATTCAATTATTTTAGGAAGAGATTGCAAAGCCTTAACTGGTGGATACCTTTCACTTGATGGAACACATTTTTCGTCCCTCTAAACGAAAAGAACGTTATAGTCCTTAGGGAAGGAATAATTTCTCTATATAAAGAGATAATTCCCCAACCTAATGTAAACTATCTCGAAGAGGATTTAGGAGTATACTCTATCTTTTCTGATGAAGATGACACTATACTTGAACCAATTGATTTTGATGATGGAAAGTGGCACATGCATTTCGATGTCTCATTTTCAAATGAAGGTAATGGAGCTGACATCATTCTATATTCTCCTATAGCTAAAATCCACAATTTCTCTTACAGGTTAGAATTTGCTTGCACAAACAATGCCACCGAGTTTGAGGCCTTATTGTTAGGCATCGAAAATGCATATAACCTTGGTTATGGAAACCTTAGAATATTTGGTGATTCCAAACTTGTTTTGAATCTTGTACGTAATATTTATTCACCAAGAAATAAGTTACTTAAATGTTATACTCAAGTTGTTTGGATGTTTATTTCAAATATTTTATCGTTTAACATCACTCATGTTAAGAGAGAACTTAATTCAATGGATGATAGGTTAGTTTTTTTTGCATCATCCCCCACCCGACAACTTTTACCTCAAAGACCTGATTGTATGTTTTAATCTTTATATAGTCCTCACATCCATGATAATGTAGAATCATGAAAGGTTTTCCCGAGTGACGAAGGCATTTGTGCTTTCATACAAAATGAATCGTTTAAGCCCAAAGAAAACATCTCTATTGAATATGAAAAATTTCCTAAAGGCTTGAATCCTCTCAAAAGTTCATTTTCATCAAGTGATGTAGGCAACAAGGAAACAAATAAGGAAGAGGAGTCAAAAAGGAAAATTGGTGATACCATTTCCTTGAATATTGGGGCATCCAAATCTCCAAAGATCATTAAATTAGGTGTCCAATTTTCTGATGAAGAAAAAGTGAGATTCACAAAATTACTCCATGAATTTCAGGACGTTTTTTCTTGGTCATACGAGGATATTCGTGGTTTTGATCCTGCTCTCATACATCATGCCATTCCTATCAAGGAAGGGGTAAAACTAGTTAGGAAAAAAAAATACCTATTAACCCTACACTCAAAGCCACTATTAGAAAAGAATTGGAAAAAATGTTGAAAGCTAATATAAACTTTCCAGTTAAGTATTTTGACTGGGTTTCAAGCCTGGTTCCTGTTTGGAAAACTAATGGCCAGATCATATTTTGTGTTGATTTCCATGCATTAAATAGAACAAGTGTCAAAGACCATTTTTTGCTTCCTAATATGGAAATGATCTTACAACAGGTTGCAGGGTCTCAAATGATGTCCTCACTAGATGTTTTTTTTGGGTATAATCAAATCAAGGTAAAAAGGACTGATAGGTATAAAACCACATTTACCACACGTTGGGGCACATTCCTTTTGGATTATCTAATGCAGGTGCCACCTTTCAAAGAGCTATCCAGATAGATTTTGACGATCTAATCGGTAAGATTATCCAAGTTTATCTTGATGATTTGATTGTTTATTCTAAAAAACCGGTTGGATCATTTTGGTCATCCTAGAAAAGTTCTCATGCACTGTAGAAAATTTGGCATTTCTTTAAATCCTTCCAAATCTATTTTTAATGTCACAAAGGGAAAGCTCCTTGGTCATAATGTTTCTGATTTAGGGATAAGAATAGATCTCGAGAAGATTATTTCCATTCTAAACCTCCCTACCCCCACCTCCAACAAAGAAGTTCAAGATTTCAAGGGCATTATTAATTTCGTCCATAGATTTGTTCCTGATTTTGTTTTCATGGTTAAACCAATCCATAATATCCTAAAGCAAGATCATTCTTTTTCTTAGACAAATGATGTCGAGAATGATTTCCTTAGGATTAAGAAATAAATTATCTCTGCACCGATTCTGGTGAAACTGTATTTTGAGAAAGATTGTATCATATATACCAATGCCACCGAAGAAGAAATTTGTGTTATCCTCTTACAAAGTGAGACCAAAACAATGAAAAACATGTAGCTTACATGAGTCAAAGTTTATTAGATGATGAGGTCAAATATTCTTATATTGAGAAACATGTTTTTTCTATTGTGAAGGCTATAGAAAAATTTCACAATTTTATTTTGGGAAAACATATGCAGGTAAAATTCCTTTGCCTATTGTCAAGTTTTTGCTTTCAAAAAATCATCTTTCAAGAAAAATTGCACATTGGCATGCCAAAATTTAGAAACATTATTTGATAATCATGACTTCGAAGAAAATCAAGGGATCAGACCTAGCCCTTCACTTAACTCAACATCTTGAACCAAGTGAAGAACTTGACGAACAAGATAATACCCTTTCAGTGCTATTTTATATTGAAAATCAAAACCTCTCTCTATCTGAGCATCCTTGGTATAAAAATATGTTGTATTATTTGCAGTATCAAAGGTGTCCATATGGGTTGGATCCTCACCAGAGGAGGAGACTCTGCCTTGACTCTTCCAAGTATATCATTTTAGGAGACTTTTTGTTTAGGAGGTTTGTTGATGGCTTGCTACTTTGATGTGTAAATGATGAAGAAGAACATAAGTTATTACTCGAAATCCATGGATCATCAACGTTTGTCATTCACGTCAATGGCCATTTTTCTACTAAGGTTACTGCTTTTAAGATCATAAGAAATGGTTATTGCTGACCTTCGCGACTCATATAAATTTTCAAGATTCTATGATAAGTGCCAAAAATTGGTTGGGAAAGAATGTATTTTTGCCATTCCTTTACAACCTTTCCTCCTATATTTCCATTTTTCTAAGTGGGGTCTACAATTTATTGGTCTTATCAACCCTCCATATTCTGTAGGTCATATATTTACTTGGAAAACCACTCATTACTTTACTAAGTGGGCCAATGTTGTTTCTCTTAGACACGCACAGGATGAGCAGGTATTTTATTTCCTAGAATCTAATATCTTTTCTAGATTTGACATCCCATTATAGATCATTACAGACAATGGCCCAGCATTCATTTCTGCAAAATTGACCCAATTTCTCGCTAAGTTAGGTGTCAAACATTTCACTTCATATTCTTATTACCCTCAAGGAAATGGGCAAGCATAGTCCACTAACAAGAATATGGTTAGGATCATAAAAAGAATCATAGAATACAAACCTCACTAGTGGCACACACTTCTCACTTATGGTCTATGGGAAGACCGTACAACCACCAAAGCAAGTGCATGCTTTACTCCATTTCATCTTGTATATGGATAAGAGGATATTATACCTACTGATATAGAGCTTTCCTCCTTACGGATGATGTTACAGATTGAATAATTAAATTTTTCTAATGTTCCCCAAAGGATAAATGCATTGTTATCCCTAGAAAAACAAAGAAAGTTTTCCTTGGAGAACCTAAAAAGAAGGCAAAAAATGGTGAAAAAGTATTTTAACAAATGAGAAAAGGTTGTTGAATTCAATCTTGATGCCAAAGTCATTCTATGGGACTCAACCCATAATGAAATAGGGAGACATTCTAATTCCAAAAATTATAGTTAGGTCCTTTAAAAATCACTTTTATCCTTGGTGCAAACTCATACCTTCTAAAGGATTTGGAGAAGGGATTGTTCTCTTACAATACTAATGGTTCCCACTTGAAATATTTTGTGGAACAATCTTGATTATTAACACTTTGTGTAAACATGATTGTTGTATATAGTCCTTTGTCTTAATAATTTTACTTTGGTTTTTTGAGTTTTAATTCATGTTGTTTGTTTTGCGTAATCATCAGAAATAAAGTCTAGATCAATTTTTCCATAACAATGTCATTATGTAATTATTGTTGATAGACAAAAATAAAATACACACATCTTTCATGATGTCCTCCTTTTGAGACGTCGTTGAAATATCTTTTTGCTTTCAATACAATTGTAGTATAGTTGGTTTTATCTTCTTCCTTGTTTCTGTTATCCCCTTCTTCCCTCCATCCCAAGATTCAAGAGCATATCAAAAGAATTCTCCTTGAAAGTCTAAAAATCATTATCACTTATGACTCTTTGTGCATACAGGACCAACTCCCCTCATACATCTCACTTTCTATAAGTTATTCTCAGAAGTCTCGTCTCATTAATTCCCTTAAACCATCTTTTTTTCCCATGTTGCACAACTATTATTTTCAACAGTTTTTTATCACGTACTTCTATTGGTTAGTGAAACCAAACATTCTGATTTCTAAATCTATTGAGAATAGATTTCCCTGTGGAGTCGTCAGTTTATTGACGCCCAAAAGCGCAACATGGAATCCCTTCCTGCAAATGGGTTGCAATGCCTTATTACTTATATATATTTAATAATATACTAAATAGGTGGGACCCATTTATGTGAATAATGGTGAAATGTGCTTCTTTGATTTGCGCTCATGACTACCTTGAAAAAATGATTATACAGTTTGAGAATAAACCAAGAAACTCGAGCCACTTTCCATGTGAAATGGATGAAGGATGAATGTGTCGACCATTTAATTTAAAGAAAAGAAAGGGGCAAATGTTTTTTTTAATAAGCATCTTGGTTTATTATTGATACACATATATTTTGACATGTTGTTCAAACTTCAAGCACGAGCCACATGTAGTTATGGTGTATTTCAATTATGGTATACCTGTTATTATTGTGGAAAATTGATAAGTTTTATGAAATGACAATCCTTCACCAGTAAGGAATGTGGGACATGACATGTTTTGGTGCTAAGTGTTGAATATACATATAAGACTTATGAGATTAATGTGCAGAGGCTAATTCGATTTTGGATTGAAATTTTATGTGGAAAACATAGTGGACTATGTGTTGGAAGTTTGGGTGTGCTCATACTTGGTTGTGGTTGATGGAAATTAATGTGGGAAACGATGTGCAATTATTGCACGTCACTCTTACCCTACCTCGAGGTTGCCACCTTCACTTTGTTTTCATTTGTGTTGGTTTCTTTGGCTAGTATTTCCTCTGTTTTTCTCAGACTTGGGAAGAATAGTGATGCTTATTGGTTTTTTGGCATTCTCCTTAAAGGTATGTTGGCTCTTACCTCTCCATTCGTGAACTGCAGCTTTGCCCCGAATAAAATCATGATGTTGGCTCCTAGATTTGCTTACAGAGTGTGTTTTCTTTCTGGAGTTTATAATGGATGTATGTGGCTATTATGGCTATGCAAATTACATTTAAAGGAGGTTTCTTCCTGTTGGCATTTAAACATATCAAGCTGGGAATAATGTTCAACATTCTATTATGTTTGAAATATGTGATTGTTTTGTGCCCAGAAAGAATGTTGCTTATTTTTCTATGATTGTTGGCAAATAATTATGGAAATAACTTTCGGTTTCACTCTTCTCTGGTAATTAAAATTCAAAGGGTTTTCTCTGAAATAAAAGAAGTTGGGTTTTTTGCATAATGTCATACCCTTTATCCAGTCTTTGGAAGTTTTTTGGACCTTTCAAATTATCTTTCCATTATTTGTGAATATATGTGAGACATGAGTATTTGCCTTGCAGCCACCATAGGAGGTTTGTGGAAATTTTGTTGTGAAAATAAATGGTTAAATGGTTTTGCAAACCCCTTATTAATTTTTCACCCTTACATTTGCCCAGTCCTCGATTTTTTATTTGATATATGGAAATTAGTAGATTCTAACTCTAGTCTTGGTGTGTGTTATAGTATTGACTCAACAGTGGGAAAGATTGGTTATATGCATGAAATCTTGGCTCGATTGTTATTTATTTATGGGGGTTTGGCCAATTTTGAAGTTATATGATGTTAAAATCAAACAATGAACACCAGTTTCACATGGGGTTTCGAACCCAGTCTATTAATGCAACAAGTATTGAGGTTGTGATATAAGTATTGTATAGTGAAGGGTTGATGGATTTATGTTTTTTTTCTCATCCTCCCATGTTGGCTTGATGTAGTCTGGTTTTAATTGTTTCAAATGATTCTGTCAACAATCTCTTATAAAATGCTTTGCTAGTGGGAAAGGAAAAAAGGGAAATGTAAATGGTAAGGTTTGACAGTCCTCAGATTTTCATGGGATTTTATATTGAACACTATAAAACTGTTGTGTCTTCGATTTGAATTATTAAGAGAAAAAAGTTTTTGCGAATGATGGCAATGTTGATTTTCAATAATATTATTGCATATGATAGAACAGTTATCATTTCATTCCCATCCATTATCTCACTTTCTGCTCATTATACACCCACTGCCTTCCCAAATACATTTAAAACATCCCATGTTCTATTATTATGAATTCCATTTATTTTTAAATGAATGAAAAAAGAGAAAGGATTAACAGAAAAGGAAAGAGACTAGATGATGACTAATTTTGGAAGTTTGGATATGGATACATTATTTGTTTTTGTAAAGAAGTTACCTCTGCACTTGTTTGACAGTATTTTTTGGTCGCTTCCCATACATGCTACCATTTTCCGCTCATTAAAAATCCCCCATCTTCCCAATATCCCTATCACTCCATGTTCAAATGGAAATTGATTGTTAAGTTTAAAAGTATTGATGGATGGATTGCATGTGATTTTGTTGTGAATGATAGATCCAACCTTTTTATTTTATTTAGGTAGAGTATTGATCCATGGATTGTTAAGAGTTTTTCATAACATGATTGAGATATTTCTTCAAGATTAGTTTCTTTAGTAGAGGAAACAATGGAAAAGGTGCTAATAGAGGCAGAGGAAATAATTGGCAAAGAGGCCATAGAAGGCCACGATTTTTTATACATTTTGACATTGATCCATAAGAACTAAATCAACTTTTCGAAGCTAAGATTTTTAATATAGTTGGCCAAGGAATTATGCAACCCATGCTTGAGAGGCCCCCTTTCTAGCCATGTCAAAATTTATCTGGTATTCATGTTCCCGCTCATGTGTCTATGCAGCCAGAACCACCTGCCAATGATGGTTGGAAAGAAATTGTTCATCAACATGTACCTCATCACCATAGTTGGCCTACTGTTTCGTTGTCATTACCCCCTCCTCCACCGCCAATAAATCCAAATTCCCAAGTTGATTATGTTGTCTCACCAGTATAGTCCACTCATGCAAGAAAAAGGATAAAAACTAATGTTCCCAAGCCAGAACTAGATAAGGGAAAAAGAGTGGCCACTCCCTCCAATTCATCCAAAGATTCCTCTGAATCTATGTCCTCCCATCTCCATATCAAAGATGATTGTTCCCATGTCATCAATGAAGTCAACCCATAAGGTTCCCATTAGTTGAAGGTTATTTCACAAGATAAATCTGAAATTGGATCAAAAGAGGGAAGTAGTGAAAAGAGGAAAAATGCCTCGCACAACAAATATGGTTTTTAATGTTGATTAATGTTATTTTCTTTTGAGGAAAGTCTTTTTTTTTACAGTATTTTGGACATCAAATACATATTTAGACAAAGTTTTGGACATCATGGATATAATGTTATTTTGGATATAGTCATGTTCTATTTTGTTGATATTAAAATATTTGATTATTAATATGAGGATGGAAGTTACAATGCAAATATTTGAATTAAATATTTAGGGTATTAATACTTCATGTTTTGATGATTATTAAATAAATGAAAATTGGAGTGACAAGGGGTCCCACCTATTTAGTTATTATTTAAATAGACCCTTAATTATATATTATTAATTATTTGTCTCAACCAATTGGTTATGCTAATTAAGCCTAACAAAATAAAGGTAGTTGAACTACCATAACTTATTGGCAAAGAATAAAAGCTCAATGAAATGAAGAGCCAATGGGTAAGAGAGAATAGAAGGAGAAATTTTGTTATAAGGTTTTCTCTGTACTTGTGAGATACTTCCATTCTTCATTCATCCTGAGTTAACTAGAAGACTTAACCATCTTGCTGACAACAGGATCTTATTGAAGGCAGCAAGATTCAAAACTGAGTCATATTTTCCAGCAACTTGTCTTTAAAGGTGTATGATTTATCTTTGGCAGTCTGTGTGTTCTCTTTTGTTTATGGATTAAATTTCATGACCGATAAAGAATATTTTGTAGAGTCAAGTGACAGCATTTTATGGAAAGTTGATCTAGATCTTTAGCTTCAATTTTCTTTTGTTGTCAAAGTCTTTTTGTATGGTTCCCATCAAAGGCTTCTAAATCTGACTTTGATCCCTACCCTCGTAGGGGTTTGTAAAGAGAATTCAACTTTGTATCTCATAATGAAATCAATATAAAAATTAGATTTCTGATTTCAGTCTCACATGTGTATTATGATTATTCGGTTCATATTTTGCTTTCATCATTGTCTCTTATCCATGTATACTCTTATGTAATCTCTTTCTTATTTTATTTCTTTTGCACAATTACATATAATATATATATATAACTAGCCTTGGTCCCTCGTACTTAATACCTATGGATTAAGTGATTTTTTATTTATTTTAAGGCTATAAACCCCGGGTAACATTCCCAACTATATTTCCTTAGCCCTGTAAGATCTGAAAACTCTTGAGTAAGGTTCCTCATACCTTTTCCAAAACACAAAAACACACATGAGGAACACATAATAAAGTTGTAGTCTAAATTACAATTTTGGGGATAGTGATTAAGGGATTTTTCCTCTGTGACCTTAGGTCAGGTCACAACAGAGAAAGACTGAATTAATAAGATTGAGATATACCCTCACAAATAAGCATGCAAACAAGAAACAACTACTTTTTAATAAGAGAGAGAAAGGAAGTAAAAAGGAGAAGACTTACACCCTAAAACCTTTGTTTGATGTTGATCCACTCCTGGTCTCTGTTGGAATCAACCTGCAATAGGAAACCAAGATAGTGCTATAACAAGGTAGTTATAAGTTAAAGTAGTATATATCATGTATATAAATCAAACCATATATGAACAAAGACAACATATAATATTTCAATGAACACTAGATAGGAGGCAAAGAGAACTCTTCTATTATTAAGAATATGTGAAAGTTGGTTACAACCTAGTTCAACGTTTGGTACTACTTTAGAGACAACTTCCTGGGTTCCTCCACAAGTCCTTTGAGCATCAACTCAATGGTGGGGTCTTCCTCAAATAACCCAACAAGGATAGGAACACACCTTATGGTTGTATAGGAGAGGAAGGAACACTAGAAAAGGAGTTTCCAGGTCAGGGGATGTTACTCGGAGAATGAAGGGATTAGGGAAGCTTGATAAATATCAACTATATAATCTTGCACCATAATAATTTTCCTCATCCTTTCCCTCAATGGTTATTTTATACCATCCCCAAAAAGGTTTGGGATGTCGAATTCTATTTATTATGGGCTCAGGGATGTTGGGAAACGAGCCCAACTGAAAAACCCACCTGAAATTGTGAGAATATTTTGTTTTTCATAATTGTTTAGGGAATCTGTGGGTTGTAGGATTGCAAGGTTCATATGTTTGTGTGTTGCACAAAGGAAACACACAGATATCAACAAAATTCAAGTTTTTAAGATGAATTTGATGAAGAAAGTTTTGGATTTAGCTTAGCAAGCTAGGGAAAAAGGTAAGGCCATGTCACAAATGCATAGATGTGGAAATTTGTGCTATAACAAATGCCCCCTAATGTGTGAGGACATAAGGGAAAAATTATGGCCAAAATACATTATAAATCTGAGAGGCAAGGATGCAATGAAGTAAACTCATGAAGGTTCCCAAACAACTGAACCAGAAACAGAAACCGTCAGCCAAAATCAAGTAAGAGTATTATCTTCCCAAGTCGGGCATACACAGGCTCAGGAGTGATGTATGCATGTCCACTATTGAGTAAAAGGTATGGGACACCTTACTCAATCATTTTCATATCTTGTCTGGCTAGGACAAGATAGTTGGGAATGTCACCTAGGATTTATAGCCTCAAAAATATTCACTCAATATGCAAGTATTAATTACAAGGATTAAGGTTGGTTTTATGATTTGTATATGTTGCAATGTAAAATAAAATTTATACAAATCTACTGGAATGTATACAGATTTAACAATAAAGTAAACATGGAGACCAAAAGTGAAAAGAGGAACCAAGTCATGAAAACACATGTATGAGATAGAACAATAATCTGATTTTATTTCATTTTGAGATACCAAAAGTGTATTTCTCTTTAAAAAACCCTGTGAGGGTATGGACCAAAGTCATATTTAGAGATCTCTGGTGGGAACCATACAAAAAGACTCCAACAGTAAAATAAAATTGAAATTAATGATTTGGATCAACTTTCCACAAACTACTTCCATTTTGACTCTTCAAGATATTTTTTATCAGCCATCAAAATTAATTCACAAAGAAACAAGAATACACAGACTATCAATGATGAATCAACACCTCTAGAACAAGCGGTTGAAAAGTATGATTCAATTTTGAACCTTGCTTCCTTCAATAAGACCCTGTTGTCAACAAGGGGATTAGGATTTCAAGTAAACTCACAAATGAATGAAAATTGAACTTATCTCATTTAACTAAAGAGAAAACCTTAGTCTTGTCTTTCTCCTTCTATTATTCCTTGTCTCTTTATCCAATTGAGTTTTTATTCTTTCCCAATCAGTTGAAGTAGTTCAACTACTTTCTTTAGTTAAGTCAAATTGACTTAACAAATTAGTTTAGGAGAAATAAATAATAATAATATATAAATAAGGGTCTTAATTAATAATAACTAAATAGGTGGGACCCCTTGTAACTCCCATCATTCCTTTTTGTTAACCATCAAATACAAAGTACAAAAAATAGTCATTTAGACCATTTAACACCCTTGTATCTCCCGTGGATATCATTTAAACTAAATATTAAATATCAGCCATAATTTAGATCATATCTCAAAAAAAGAATATATCCACTTTATCCATAAAATATCCAAAAATAAGGCTTGCTTTCCAAAATACACTGAAAACCAAAGAAAAATATTTTAAAAACCATTAAATGTTGTCCTCGTCACTGAAAATCATAAAAAAAAACATTTAGAATCCATATTTGTTTATTTGCGAGCCATATTTCCTCTTCTCATTGTTGTCCCCAACTGACTTTTCTTGAGTTTCCCTTGGTTGGTTTGACCCTTGAGGTTGTATTTCGTTGATCACATGGGAGAATTCATCTTTGAGGTGGATGTGTGAAGACACAGATTTAGAGGACTCAATGGATGGACTAGAGGAGGAGGCCCTTTCTTTTCCTTTGTCTTACACAAGTTGTGGGATATCAGTTTTTAACCTTTTGCTAGTGTGTGAGGACTGTACTGGTGAAACAATAGGAGAAATTTGAACATTGGGATTAATTGGAAGTGGTAAAGGTAAGGAGACAGTGAGCCATCCTCAATGGTGGGAGACAGGCTTGTGGACAATTTCTTTCCAATCATCATTAGTGGGGACTTCGACCTGCAAAGACACATGTGGAGGAATGGGAATGCAAGGAAAATTTTGAGGATGATAGAAAGGGGTCCTCTCTGGTCGGGGATGCAAGATACCATGACCAACAAAATTAAAAATTCCATCTTGAAACAATTGGTTCAACTCTTGTGGATCAACATCGAAATGAATAAAAAATCTAGGCCTTTTATGGCCTCGATTCCAATTTCCCCTGCCTTTGTTATTTCTACCATTGCTACCTCTACTGAAAAAACTCATCATGTAGAAACAATTTGTTATTCACGAATTCCTTAATAAAACATACATGAAACTCTACTTACATAAATCAACAGTTGGCTCTAGAATTTACTCCGAGACACATGCAATCCATCCATAACATGTCATTTATTAATTTCCATGTGAACAGGGAATTGATAGGGTTCATGGGAAATATGGAGGGCTTGTATTTAGCAAAAAATGATATCATGGAGGGGAATTAATATACGAATATTGTTCAAACAATTAATAAAAAAATTAATTGTGTATCTAAACAAATCCAGAACATCAGTCCTCAACCCTTCCCATATCAACCTCCTTTCATTCCCACACAGACTCCTTTTAAAATAAATATCACAGAACATGGGATGAATAAGTGAAATTGGGATTGTGAAGGGGGTGTATTTAGCGAAAAATGGTAGAATGGGGGTGGTATCTCATGGATATTGTTCAAATGATATAGCAACCATGCCATCTCCGATATCAATTCACAATCAAACTTTCTTACTATTCAAAAATTTAAAGTTTAAACAATACTCTGTTTCCAAAAAAACAACCCAAAATCGGTGCCTTCTTCACAAAACTGCTCACTTGCCTTTGAAACTGTATTACACAATAACCAATTTCCCAAAAATAAAAATAACCATAATAACAATACTGCCTGTACATAACAGAATTGAAAAATGAATAGCATCATAATCACTATAGTTGATACAACAGACAGTCTTGGAGTGAACAAGCTACAACTCATAATGTCAATCATAAAAAAAGTTCTTTAAACCCATAAGGTCCTGCGAAGTGCCCCCAAAACAATACTTGTATATAACCATAATTTTAATTGAACCATATGTTGGGGCTCAGAAATGTCCTATTTTCATCCACCTTTCCCTTCACTATTCCTTACATTTCATCGCCCTATTAAACCTTCGTCATATCATTTTCATAAATACATTTGGGTTTCACATCATTATTTTCCACTTTATTCATTTTAGTATTAAAAGTGAATTTATGATTAAATATTAGAAAATATACATGTTTTCATATATATCTCAATTATGTGTGAGCTTTGTAATGTGTAGGAATATGTGGATGATTAATTCAACGAGACTTCTCTAATATCTCTTCCATCATTCCAAAGGAGATAGTTATTCAAGCCTCTTTTCAAGGAGAAGATCATGGAGATTTGGTTAGAATATCTTATCTAAGATATATGAGAGATATGTGTGAGGATTTGAAGGGATCATATCTTGTAATAATAAGATATATGAGATATGTGTGAGGATTTGAAGGACTACATTTTGTAACAATGGGAAAGTAGTTAAGAGTGGTTGAGAGAATAGTGGATCAGAACTATGATATGGTTATTCAGAGCCTCAAGTTTCTCATGTGCAAGAGAGTGCTCTCTTCATGAGAATTCAATGAGGATGTAAGCTGGAGTTTTTTTGGAGATAGCCTTTGTAATTAGGAGAAGAGGATTCTTAGATTTGTTATTCTTTCAAGATTTGTCATTGGACTATTGTAATATAATTTGAGATTGATATATTGTGTGAGCTCATGTATGTCATTGTTGCTAACTCTTCACATGTTGTATTTCCCTCTTATGCAATTTCACAAGCTTCCCTAGTTAGTGTTTCAATGTTTTCTAGATTAGTTTGATTTCAGCAACATAGATCAGATTAGATTAGTTCTACTTCAGTCCCACACAAACAGTGCACGTGCTTCGCCAGTTTACGTACCCCGGGTTGACAATTAAATAGTTGGGCAAGTACTACAACGCTATTATAACGACATATATTTCACCTAACATTTTAGCGCTGCTTGTCGGGGAAGTACAAGGGATTGAGGTATCAATTCCCTTTTATGCAAGAGTGATAATCGAGAATGGGTTAAGGGTCCCTGCTAATGGAAGGGATTAGAAGGTCCCATTCTCTGTAGAATTAGTTAGACTTCCATTTTCACAAGTGTGCTAATCAGAGACTGGCTTAAGGGTCCCCGCTAATGGAAGGGATTAGAAAGTCCTATTCTCCTCAGAGAATTAGTTAGCTTTAGTTTTCACAAGTGTGCTAATCAGACCTGGGTTAAGGGTCCCCGCTTAATGGAAGGGATTAGCAGGTCATGTTCTCTCAGAGAATTAGTTAGCTTTCGCCATTTTCACAAGTGTGCTAATCGAAGACTGGCTAAGGGTCCCTCTTTAATGGAAGGGATTAGAAGGTTTTGTTCTCAGAATTAGTTAGCTTTCAGTTATTTTCACAAGTAAAGCACCGAGACTGGGCTAAGGGTCCCTACTTAATGGAAGGGATTAGAAGGTCTTATTCTCTGTAGAATTAGTTAGCTTTCTCAGCTA
Organism: Picea sitchensis; assembly: GCA_010110895.2. NCBI lineage: Eukaryota > Viridiplantae > Streptophyta > Pinopsida > Pinales > Pinaceae > Picea > Picea sitchensis. The sequence continues at coordinate 89,437 of SNQJ01S0033972.1, read as the reverse complement.
TTTTCACAAGTGTGCTAATCGTAGGATCAAGTTAAGGGTCCCCGCTTAATGGAAGGGATGAAGGTCATGTTCTCTCTCAGAGAAGTTATTAGCTTTCTCGCTATTTTCACAAGTGTAAGCACCAAGATCAAGTTAAGGGTCCCCGATTAATTGAAGGGATTAGAAGGTCCTGTTTTCTGTAGAATTAGTTAGCTTTCACTTATTTTCACAAGTGTGCTAATCGTAGATTGGCAAAGGTTCATGCTTAATGGAAGGAATTAGGGTCTTGTTATCTGTTAAGAGATAGATAGCCTTTAGTGTGTGTCAATCACTTCAATTAGCACCGGGTTCTCGTAACTGTGAAGAGTGTTTTTCATATGTTTCAGCAAGAGTGGTTTTTTCAAGAGTGTTTCAGCAAGTGTGATTTTTGATTTTCATTTTGATTTTGATGTTGTAAGAATACCTTATTTTTAACATGGTTTAACCATGAGTATAAGCTTGCAACAAAATCACCTGTGATCCTTGGCGGAAGCCGGGATTTCCTCTTCTCTGGAAGAGTAGATCTTGATAGCAGTCGAGAGTTTAATTACTCCTCCAGAAACATATAATGAATCAACACATGAAGAATGCGAACAGGAGGAGGGGAGGACAATGAGGAGTTACATGATGAGTGAGATCACCACGCCTATGAGAGCCTCATCAAACAATGGTTCCAAGAAGGTACCAGGTTAGAGTCATTTAGTTTTTCTTTCTATTTTGATTATTTAGAGTTTCAACAGTTTTTTTCGATTATCATTTGTATATCTATGTATATTTCCGATTATCATTTGTATATCTATGTATATTTCCAACTATCATTTGTGAAATTGAAAGAGAACATATTCATACTACTATTACATGAATGGCTTCACTAGAAGTTTGATTACACGTAATTGTTTTCTAATTTCTAATTAGTATAGAATAGGCAGGCTTTCATTTTCAGTTTTCACTTTATTTTCAGTCTTTTTCTTAGGAATAAGTATGCTCCTCCGCGCTTCGTGTAATCGCGAGGATCAGGAAGTAGGGATGATTAATAATGTTTTCTTAGGAAGTAAAATGATGCCTAAATGCTCCATTTGCAAAAAGAAAACAATTAAGAATAAACATGTGGATGTCGAACAACACCAAACAACGTTACTGTCCCACTTTCGTTTTTATTATAAATTTGCAAAATAAAATTTTAAAAGTTTTTTATTTTCAAAAACACAAACTAAAAAAAATATATATATATATATATATATATATATCTACTCCAAATGTACTGCCACTATATGTCAAACACCGGGTCGCAACTATGTCACACATAATCAATTTGGTGTCTTTTCGACCGAAGTTATTACTTCCAGGTGGTAGAAACTCCTGTTTTTGCTCTCGGCCCTTTCATTCTATCAATGCTTGAAATTAACTCGAAACAAAACAATAAAATGGGGCCTAAAAAATTACGTTTGCAATTAGAACCGCTTTGGGAATAATGCAAATAAAAGGAAATTTTTTAAATTAAAAAACTCATAAGAGCATGACAGTCTTATCAAAAGCATCCAACAGTTAAAATGAATTTGCATCGTTTGGCTTGGCATAAACCCCGCAATTTGAAACCTACAAAAACACAAACATGAGACTATCAAAAATGGAGTTATGAATTAGTTGAAAATATGGCATAACCCCTCCCCCGTATCCTTCCTTGAGTTAGTTTGGAAACGACAAACTTAGCCAGCAAAAGAAACCTTCAAACAAGACTGCCTCCCATCTAGAAAGCAATAATAAATGCCCACCCATAATAGATAAATGATATCGATATGATCCGTCCTTATCTTTTGGTATTTGCTTTCCCGGATTTTCTCTGAGATTGTTATTTTAATCTAACAGCCTTGAGTTATTGACGGTATAACATTCATGCTTGTGTTGTGTAACAATCACATAGATATGGAGACAAGTAAGGATCCTCGTTGCTATCATTTCTAAGTATACAGCTCGAGCGAAATATTTGGGAGCGACGAGAGGAATCACTTAATTCAGCGCGATCCACCCAATATTTTAAGTAACCCAAATCCTCGCACGACATCTAAGTTGAGTAATGCACGTATTTAACATGCGAGGGAAATACCGGTGATTGGGTTAACATCACAACCAATGCGGGAGATTACGTTTCCAGTCGATGGAAGAGGAACGATGAAATTAGTGGTAGAATACTTCCAAGAGACTTATTGGTTTACGATTCAGCATACTAGCTTGCTTTGTCTTCAAGTTGGAAATCAGCAAAGGCCAAACTATTTGCCCATGGAGGTTTGCAAAACAGTTGAAGACCAACGGTACTCCAAACGATGGAATGAGAGACAAATCACTGCCCTGTTGAAAGTAACATGCCAGCGTCCTAAAGATCGAGAGATGGACATTTTACAGACTATTTATCACAATGCATATCATGAGGATCCTTATGCAAAGGAATTTGGTATCAAAATTATTGACAGACTTGCCTCGGTTGAATCTCGGATTTTGCCTCTGCCTTGGCTCAAGTATCATGATACTAGAAGAGAGAAAGATTGCTTGCCGCAGGTTGGACAATGGAATATGATGAACAAGAAAATGGTGAACAGAGAAACAGTAAACTCCTGGGTTTGTGCAAACTTGTCTCGAAGCGTCCAGGACAGTGTTGCTCAGATTTAATTTAGAACCCTATACTTATCCACGGGCATGACCAGATCAAGTTGAGAGAGCACGGAGGCGAAGATATGGAAGAAGTTGTGGTTCCTTGTTTGAAGAGGACGCCAAAGAGATTGGTTGTTGAGAGAGGCGCAAGTGGTCCATTAACCTAAGATCAAGATATTTCCGCCTTTGCCCTTTTTTACGTTTATTGTTATTGCTGGCCAAGTTGTTTATCTTTATGTATGATTCTTGCAGATATTGTTTTCATGAGTTGTTATTTAAATACCTTGTAGCACTACATTTGCCTCTTGACCTGGGTCAATTCACACATTACACACATGGTGGAGGATCTTGCTGCACGAATAGCATCTTCAGGAAAATGGAATGGAGCATAGAAGAACGTAAGATCAAGATACTGTTGTAAGATACTAGTGCATAAGGAGTCTCTTACCATTGAAGGCGGACCAATACCATGTATCAGTGGTATTTTCTTGGGCACATCGAATGAAGTGCGCTCAATAAGTGAATACAAGTGTGGTTTGGATGATCTCACATTATTTTTTTTTGCAGCAGTGTCTTAGCAAATACATAAAGCAATATGTGAGGTCTTTATCGCAGAAAAATTCAAGGGAGGCCACCTTTTATGGCGCATTAATGAGGTGATCACATACATGTTGTTGCTAACTTGTTTGTTACAATTGTGTTTCATGGCTTATAATCATACTATTTTAGTTTTCATCCATCTTAGACTACAACGTAATTGGAAGGTCAGACAAAGATAGCACTGTTGGATCTAGGGAGAATTCAGGCTTTGTTGTTTTATCTAATGATGCTAAGGGATCTCGCTCACTTTATTATTGTCTTTGCGAATCAAGATGTGATCTCGCCATGTTGATCATGAATATCCCATAACTGTCACGCTGCCAGATAAGAAATTGAGTTTGGATAGGTCTATTTCAATGATACATGGATTTGTGTGATATTGAATAGCAGGAAAGACTTTGCCCTCTGCCTTTATTCCTGTTCAACATATCTTTACCATGCAGGTTCTACGTGATCCAAGGCAGATGGAAAAGTCTCATTAGACTTGGCTTTGTAATTCACATTAATCGTGTTATATTTGGGCTGCTTTCATTAGTTTTACATCTTCTTGAAACAAGGCCATGGTATTGAACATTGACCTGATTTTTATAGTAATAATTTGTTTTCCTTTAGCATAATTTTTGCATTTATTTTTCCTTTGTTGTATTATAGAAATAAAACAAAACACTAAAATTATAAAAGCTTTAAAAATTATAAACCTCAAAACATTGCAAATGGATCTTTCCACTTCCTGGAACATTATTAGAATCATGTTTTCGTATTTAACGTTATTTTCTTGAGTTACTCGAAACAGTTTTTTGACAAGGGAGATTGCCTATGGCAATAGGTAAGAAAGACACATTTCATTTATTGTTGGAATTTGTACTCATTCCCTCAAAGATTTTATGTTTTCAATGATCTCACTATTTCACTACAGGTTTAGTACCAATGGCTTTTCGTAGTTCAAGATGATCAATTTGGCGTCAAGTGATTTCCTTTCATGAATCATAGATATTTGTAAAGAAAACATGTCTCATTGACAGCTTGAACAAGCTAAAAAATTTTGTGTCACACATGTCATGACATCTCCTGTTACACACCCATCTTCTTCAAAGAGTTCACTATTCGTGACATGATCTCTTACCATTCTCCTTCCAATCTTTTTCGTCATCCATGTACTAAAGCCCATTTTTCATTGTCTTATCCATGGAAGAGCTATTCTAATCGTACATTCATTTCAGCTCATTTTGCCTTCTTTTCCTTTCACTTTTCCCTTACAAATAAAACCATATTCACTCCTTTCCATGATCACATTGCCTTGTTTTCCTTTCCCTCCTGATCCACACTGCTTGACCGTGATATCTCTTTTTCATTTATATTCCTACCAAATCTTTTTGTACAAACTCGCTGCTGACTGACAGGGACTTTAAGGCCCACCTTTCAACAGTGTTTCCCCATCAACCAAGTAACACCTTATCTGGGATATAGATTGGAGTCCATTTTGAGTACCTAGAGGTTTGCATGCCTTAATGGCAAGTTCTCTCACGGGTAATCATGGGAATACATCAATGTCCCTTGATCGTCAGATCTTGCAAGTGGCTCGACATCACCACATCTATTCGCACTTCGCAAGATGTGTACCTGTGTAATCTTGTTCCATTGACATCAATGGTGAGTTTGCTCGCATTATTAATGGTATCATCAATTGCTGGTAATCCAATGATTTCTTTTCATGGTCTACATCTACACATTTATTCGCATGACTAGGATAGTACCATTGGGTTTTGTAGCAGTGAAGACTATACACTTTTTCAGACTCTGCTAGCTACAACAAGATACCCCGATCTAGAGCACTCCATAATTCCACATTTTCATACCTTTCTCTTCCCATGATCCATCACATTCAGTCAGATTCCTCCACTTCACTCTCCCATTCAAATGGGTGACAAATACTAGGTTCCTGGCCAAGAGTTAGGTCGTTGTTATATAGCCATTGTTACAGCCTGGACATACAATGTCAAGCATGCTAGCTACAGCCTGAGCTATGGTAGTTATAGTAGTTCCCACAGCCAGGCCAGCCAAGCATGAGTGGCCACCTCACAGCGATCCCACAACAAGCATATTTCATCAAGCATAAAGAATAACGCATTCACAGCCTACATATTCTAAGGATCCCCGTACTCAAAGTGACACCTTCCATCTTCCAAAAGTCACAATCACATATTCTTTTTTCCCATTACAAGAAGGTACCTCCAGCATTACCACAATTTCTTGATCCAAGAATTATGCAACAACCACATTCCTATTACATAGTTCACATTCTACATTTTGGATAAGTGAAGGTATGTTGTTTTCTAAGCTTTAATCATGAAATTCCTCTATGTCGACTTGAATATTTGGAAAATTCCCGCCACGCTTCATTTCCTTTTTCCTTCCATGTACCCACTATGTTGCATGGGGACAAACCTATCTGGGCTTAGGAACTATATTCATAGCCACCATATTTTTCCAATTATCATCATTTGATTTTCATTCCATTTACACTTCCCCAAAAATTTCTTTCCAACGATCCCCTAATGCACATTACTTCACGCATTGATCTACACCTTGGCAAGATTCATAAAAGATAGATAAAAGGATTTCTTATACTCAATGATGATTTCTTATGCACATTGGATAGCCTATCTTTCCAAAGGAATAATATATTGGTACAATTCATTACCATAACAAAGAAGAGAGAAATAATGAAATGAATGTTGTTTACCCAAGAACCAACATTCTTTATATTCTATGAAGTTGTTACACAAGAACCAACCATAGGAAAATGTCAGCTGCTATTGGAAACTAAAATATGGGAAAATTCATTATCATAAATAAATAAGAGAGAAAAAATAATGAAATGAGTAGTTGATAACACAAGAACCAACATTCTTATATATTCATGGTTGTTACACAAGAACCAACCATGTGGGAAATGCTAGTTGTTACTAATGAGCTATTACTCATGTCTCCCACATATCTTGGAAACATTCATTATTAAAAATACATCAATCAAAGCCAAAGTTCAAATGCCAAAGGTTCTTCATAAGACCTGATGCATGGTTGCATGACATGCAACAAAGTTGTTAGGCATGTTAGCTGAATGTCCCATCTGTCCACCTTCCTCACTATTCCTCTTACATTTCATCACTTCCCATTTAAACCTCTCATATCATTTCTCATAAATACACTGGCTCACATCATTATTTTCCAATTTTATTCATTCTAGTATCATTAAAAGTGAATTTACAATAAATATTAGAAAAATATACATGTTTTCTTACATATATCTCAATTATGTGTATTTCATAATGTGTAGGAATATGTAATGATTAATTCAAAGAGACTTCAATATCTACTTCCCATCATTCCAAAGGAGATAGTTATTCAAGCCTCTTTCAAGGAGAAGATCATGGAGATTTGCTTAGAATATCTCATCTAAGATATATGAGAGATATGTGTGAGGATCTAAAGGATCATATCTTGTAATAATGGGAAAAGTAGTTGAGAGTGGTTGAGACAGTGGACCTGTAATAATGATATGGTTATCTTATCTTCAAGTTTCTCATGTATAAAAGAGGCTCTTCATGAGAATTCAATGAGGATGTAAGCTGGAGTTTTTTTGGAGATAGTTTTGTAATTAGGAGATTCTAGATTTGTTATTCTTTCCAAGGTTTTGTCATTTGACTATTGTAATATAATTTGAAGATTGATATATTGTGTGAGCCTCACATATGTCATTGTTGCTAACTCTTCACATGTTACTTCCCTTATGAATTTTCATGCTTTCCTAGTTAGTGTTTCAATGCTTTCTTAGATTAGTTTGATTTCAGCAACATAGATCAGATTAGATTAGTTCTACTTCAGTCCTGCACAAACAGTGCACGTGCTTCGTCAGTTTACGTACCCCGGGTTGACAATTAAATAGTTGGGAAAGTACTACAACATTATTATAACGACATATATTTCTCCTAACACCATAATTCATCAAACTTCCTCATCATATTTCATTATGGTTCGTAGAATTCATTCGAGCATCATATCACTTATACACAAGTGTTTTTTGTAATTACAATAAAACATGACAATTTTATATTATAACGATAATTCACACATTGTCATCGACCTAATAAACATCATATGGATATATTGTAACTTCAAGCAAATAAGTGAGTCCAACACTTCCTCCATATTTTCATAGCAAGTGACCAATCAAAAAATGTGCCCAAACAAAAGAGCACGAACAATGATTTCATCAAATTTTGGGTAAGCAATGCCATCATGATAATGCATAGGGTTCAATGCAACAGTGGACAGCATGTGGCAGAAGAAAACGGGCTGACAACCTAAGGGTTTGGCCAGAAAAGAGCACGAAAATTTTACTCCTATCGCAATATTCCACATTAATACTCACAGAGTCAGGACTATGGCATGGGCGTATTAGCCATGAAGACCAACAATCTCAACATATAGGTAGAGTGTCCACAAAAATCCACGAGTAAGAGGAAAAGAGAACCCATTTTCGAAGAGGGAAGAAAACCCAAAACAAGGAACCAGAGGCAAAGAAGGACCGGGAGTATCCCTAACCACATTATTTTTCATAGAAAAATTGCGAACAAATAAACCAGTAAAAGACACCCACGACTCTTTCAATGCCAATGGTCTCAAAACAACCCACACAGGAAACCAAAATTTGCAAACAACAAATACATAGTCTGAATTCATTATAACAGCTTTGGAAATACACAGACCATGAGCAAACAAGAGCCAACTATTGACTTAAAGATCAAAGTGAATGTTCATCGATGGAAAAGCAAGAAAGCCCCATACCTGTCTAAGAGATTTCTTAAGGAGAAAATACCAACTTGTATACCTTCTCCACGTTCGAGAAAAGCGGAGCAATAGTAACCAACAGATAAAAATTCAAGATTGACTAGGGTGGCAAGCTTGAGGTGAGTTTGAATGATGTTCATTTATTGCACATCGCTTCTCCCTTCACACATTCATTCATGGCTAGTACGATCCAAGCCCACTATGGATCTCATCACCCTTTAGCATTTAAATCGATTAATGCATCCAATTATACCAAAGTTTCCATATGTTCCAATTTAACAATGCATCAACCATTATTGTTGGAAGATTGGTTGTTGTCATAGATGTCAAACCTAGTCATGGGTTTTGGACCGCAAGATTGATGAAGGTATTTGGACATGAAGGAAAATGCACATGCAGATACAACACCCATGGATGGATAGTATACATCATTTTGTTTCCATTGGTATGTTGTACGTCACGTGGATCCTCATGGTTGAGGAGAAATGAATTTTTGAAGATGACAAAGTGAATTGAAGAAGGAAGTACATGTAGGCCCTGAAGATAATTAAAGAACAGAATTACAAAATAAGAAAGTGTCAGGTCGACCCTAATGTTAAAAGGAAGTGACATAAATGGTATAAATAAATATCATTATGCATTCATTTGATACACAAGTCTAATTTCAGAGGAAAATTAGTGGTAAAGAAGGTCGTATTTCAAGGGAGGATGAAGTCTTTTGGTGTTGTGTTCTAAGGTATGTTATTTTCATGTCATCTTACCATTTTCGCTATAACATTTTTTTTAGAACGATTCAGATGGTGAAATTTCTATGGTATTGAGAAGACATATCAAGTTACCCGTGGTAAAAAATTTAGCTCTTGATTCACTACAATTATGGAGATACACTCTGTGGAAGATAGGGATTTTGACCAGTCCTGAAGCTAGTCAATAAAAAGGTGTTCCAAGTAAAACAGTCATAAATTATTCATAGATAATCAAAATTAAGTGGGAAAAATTGCATTAGAAATAGTACGGACCGTAGTTTCTTGTGTGCGAGTTTCAGAATCGGATGATAAATATTGAGGGGTATTCTATACAAGTTCGGTCTCCTGAATAAACCAGAATTGAACAAAGTCTACCATTCTCTCTATAACTTATTTTTGGGGAGGATTCAAGGAGTCAAACTTGGAGAAGTTTTAGAGAATACATTGAGTAATATTATCTACAGGATCAGAGTATTCCAAGAATTTAAGAATTCCAGAAATTGAAGAAGTCTCAGGAAGCATTATCAGTTTCTATGTGATGGTTGGTTGATGGTGATGATTTAATGTAAAGTTTTATTATCTCTCATATATTATTGGGTGGAAGGAAGGGGTAAGTGTTAGAGATTATTTTTGTCTTAGGAACAAAAGCACCCAGGTCTACAGAATGACCGGGAAACACCCAAGCGCAGCAGCGGAAGGATCTCCTTTCCGGTTACGAGTCAAGCGAGTGGGCAAGGTTTTGTTGTCGATAGTCGAGATTCATCCACGAAAGTAGATCAATGGTCATCAGGATCTCGGGGCTACCAAGTTACTCGACATATAGCACCAAGGAAAACTCCTATATTTCAAGGTTGAATCTGGGTCGTCCGATCTAGTGACGCGTGGCGCAGGGTCCAGTCATACTGGCATATCGGCATTTGAGAGTTCAAGGGGTAAAATTCCCCATCTCTTCACCTTTCGAAACCCCGAACCCCGAAATGTCGATAAGCACCCTTCAAAGCCCGGCCCATGGTCCTAGTGCCAAATCACTTCAAGTGAGCCTGTAAATGAGGGCGGCTCCCCTTTAAATATCGAATGCCTCCTCATCCATTCATCCTAAGGATGTGTGTCGCAAGATCTGGCCGCGTCGGTGTTTTGGCGTTCGGGAGTTCATGGGGTAAGATTTTCATGTTGTTCAACATCGCGAAACCCCGAACCCCGATAGCACCAAAAGCGTAGAAAGTGGGGCCCACGGTATCACAAGTCATTTTCAGCCATCCATCCAAAGGGGACACCTGGCGGCAAACTGAGCCATCTCGTCATTTCACCCATCGTGACTCCAAGGCGTAAAAAGCAGCTCCATCATGTTCCGATGCACGAGATGTCAGGAGAGTCCCGGACCTGGGCCCTGATCTGAAAGTAGAAGTCTGACTTGTTATGCTATGCAAGCACCCCTACTTCATTAAAATAAACTTTACAGGACCTTGCTTCATGTGTATAAATATGCAATATAAACTTATGTGTTAAGTTTGTGCTTCTTCTTGTAAATGCTTATGTGTGAGCAAATGTTCTTTTAAATGGTTAAGTATGTACTTTCAATAAATACACAACAACATAACTTGCAGCAAATAAATCATCAAACTCACAACAAGAACAAGATGATAAAGGAGTTCACCCCCCTCCGGGCTACATCTCCTTGAGCCTCCATAATGGACTTGGCTCTCTGGGATTAATTAGTCAAAATTTATTTTACAAGTTGCTGCTCAACTCCAATGGAAAAAAAACTGTACCATTGAGATCAGAACACATAAAAACCCCAAAAACGACTAATAGAACTCTGAAAACGGATCATGGCTCATCCGGGCATGACCTCTTCTACATGTGGCCATAAGCTTCCCTGAGCTTCTCTTTGGTAAAAA
>SNQJ01S0033972.1:67785-78668 GCA_010110895.2 Picea sitchensis | reverse complement strand
GCACCTCAATCGGCCAAACGATGAAGAAGTTAGGCCTCCTCCATTTTCCTCCTTCAAGCTTTGCTGGAACTGGCTCTACAAAACGCACCTCTGTGTGCATGAACCTGGAACACGCTCCAAAACGCGCGTTTAAACCCAGCACCAAGCGGTTTCGAATAACCATGCAAACTGTAGGACGGTTAGGGCGCCTCCAGCCCCCAACCACCTAGCTCTCGGGCACATGGTCCATAAGACCGTGCGTGTTTGGCAAAAAGGCTAACGGTTTTAAAACCGTGCCAACCGTTCAAAATCCCGCGCATATACAATGTAGTGGCATATGTATTAAACCACACCCGTGTGCACATTTTTATAACACGGTTTATATGGGTTATGGTCACATACGAATGGTTCAAACGACCGCGATTCGGGGCTAAGCCTCGGTCCGACCCCCCACCACATACACTAATATACGAATTCAAATATATTAAAATTCATACATATAACAAGAGTCAAGCGGCGGTGTAGTGGTTGGTCTATTATGTGAAGGCGTTACACAGAGGACGGGTCGTGGGGTCTAACCCCATGACCACCAAAATTTTGAACCAATAAACCAAAACCAAATAGCCAAACTATGAGTGACACGTGGCGCCCTCTGGTTGGGCCACGTGTCCTCATATTATTTGCCCATAAACGGACACGTGTCAACATATTATTTGCCAACATCAACCAATGAAAATGCGCCACATCAACCACCTGCCACATCACCTGCCACGTCGACTGCCACGTGTGAGTCGTACAACCTCTGCCATGTCAATGCCACGCAGGATGTTGACGTCACCCTGTGCCACGTGTCACCCTTCCAGTGGTGACACGTGTCACCTCCGAATTGGTCAACCGTACACCCAAAAAGTCCAAAAATGCATGCCACATGTCACTCCCTGGAGCTGCCATGTGTCTTGTACGGACCTTCCACGTGTCATGTATGGACTGTACGGACAGGTACAGTCAGCATCAAATTTTTGCATGTTTGGCTCGGCGAACAGATCGCGATATCTTCTCCATACGGGCTATGTTTGAGAAAGTAAATATACCGTTGGAATCAGGAAGACGAGACGGACGCAATGGCACCGTTTTCGTCACATTCCGAGCACTTTGAAAATTGAGCAAAATTTTACCCCCTGGTCCAGATTTTGATCAGGCCCACAGCAGCATCGGGTGAGTTCAAGACCGTCAGATCTCAGGGGGACGCGTGGCACCAGATTGAGCTGCCTCGGCGTTTCGCTCGTCGTGATTTCAAATTGCAGGAATAGCCCCTTCCCATTCGCGAACGCCGAAAGCGCATTGGAAAGGAGCACTTGGTCACGACCCATGGTCACTTGGGAAGAGGAAGGAGCTGTGTAAAGAAGGCCAAAGGCGTCGAGTTTAGTTATAGAGCGGATCATCACGATCTCCAGGCGCCATCAGATCCGATCTCCATATTGTTTCTCGCCTAGAGTAAATGACGGCAAGAGCGGGTGGTTGAGACCTCCTTTCATTCATTAAGTGAGGGGAATGGAGGATCTAATGAGATGCTTGCTCGCAGAGGTACTGTGTATCATTTTTCTCAAAGAAGCCATGTCTAAGTCCTCAACTCGATAGAGAAGTCTGCACACGCTAGTCGAGCACTTAATGGCTCAGCTACCCTCCTTACAGGAGCCATGCGTAGTTAAGGTGACACTTAAAGAAAGATATCAGTACGAGTTTGACTGAAGGGACACCAAGCCTTGGGTGATTGGGAACGCCTCTGTGAGGTGAATTTTCCTGAGTATATAGACTCATTCTTTGTATTTTGTAAGTATCGATGGTAGAGCATAGCTCCGGATGGTAAAAGTTTTAGCAGACATTCTAACTTTCTGGTCATGCATATGTATATGAGATTTCTTATTTTATAACAGACAGTCTTCTTAATCCATCTAAGTTTTCATCCTATACTAAGAGAGTTCATGATCGACTGATTCTCACAAATTATGGCAACTCTGTTGTGATAAAGGATTTATTACGACATTATTGTTTTCTCTGGTTTTCTATGTTTGAACGTAGGAAGATCTTGCGTTTAGATGTCTTCTTCCACAGTCTGTTAGGAACCAGATGTTTACGATAGACCTTTGCATCTCTCTAATACAAGTCTTCCCCCTACTCATTCTTATTACGACTCACTATCTGAAGTTATCTAAGACCTCACTTTCTCATGCATGCATAGCCTAGTTTCGAAGCTAGAACCACATCATTTCAAGTTAACCTCCACTTGATCACCTCATTAAACAAACTGTGACATAAACTGATGGGTGTTAGGCTCTGATCCTACAAGAAATCCAGGAGTGACTTCTGACGCTAACATTTCTGGCGCTGTTGTCGGGGACGAAGTTGAATATTTTCCCCGGGATTGAACGACAATGATTAACTGATTCTGAAGGTGCATCAGATATCAGAATTATCAAGATTTCTACTGTGCACCTGGCGACTCCATTGTGACGACTCTGCTGGGGAGAACCTTCTCTATTAATTGTGGCTTTCAGAGGCAGGCATACGCGGTCTCATCCACAGTTGCCTCTAGCTACACCTGAAATAGATCCAAAAGTGGTTCTCAGAAAGGGAAGGGCCTCTGAAGAAGAAGCATCCACCACCGAACCAGGTAATCCACCATATCCTTCTGTGGGAACTCCTTTTTCTCCTCCTCAGTTTCTTGACAGACCTGTTTCTAAAGTTACCCATTTCCTAAATTTTGGGAGTGTTCCTGTTGAGTTTTCCTCTCTTGGTCTGGGACCGGAGGGACAAGACCTTGTCACTCCCCTATCCCCTGAAGATGTACCTTGGCATAGACTTGGGACCACAAAAGATTTCCCCACTCCTATCTTTACTACTCCTATGCAAAGAGAAGCGCCGACTGACTTGAGCTCGTTATCCTTCTCCTTAAATCCTCTCTTGTTTCCCACTCCACTTCGAGACTCATTCCCGGTAGCCCCCTCGCGAACTCCTTCTCCTCCCAATTCTCCTCCACCTAATATTCCTATGGCTGGTGCTAATCCCCCTCCGAATATAATGGACACCATAGTTGTTGCTAGATATGCTCCTTTAGTCCTAACCCATCCTATGAATCCTCTTCCTGCTGGGGATTACTTGAAATACATGCCCAAGTTCAYTGGGGAAGGAGACATAACTGTCGAAGAGCACCTGGCTGCTTTCTAGAGTTATGTAGACAACCTCAACATTGAAAATGAAGATGTCTGGATGAGAGTCTTCGTCCAGAGCCTGGATGGCGAGGTGAGGAAGTGGTTTAGAGGATTGGCTCCAGGATCTATTGCTGGAATTGAAGCTCTAGATAGTGCTTTCCTGAGGCAGTGGGGAGATAGGAAGTATCTCATGTATTACATGACAGAGTTTGGGTCTTTGAATAAAATGGAAGGAGAGTCTGTCTCTGACTTCTCCAAAATATTTAATAAGATGTATAAAAAAAACCATGCCGAGATAAAGCCTTCAGAAGCCTCGACCAAGATCTCTTATGCTAGTGCGTTTGGCCCCGATTTTTGTCTGTTCCTAAGAGAAAGAAGAGCCACCTCCTTGGCTCAAATGCAATATGCGGCCATAGAAGTGGAATCCAATGTATTAGCGGCTGACAGATTGAGAAACAAGGTTGATGCAGACAGGAGAAAAGGAAGGTCGGAAGCCTCAACTTCTGGATCATTGGTGACTCACCCTCAAGTGGATCAACTGACCAAGATGGTGAAGTATCTGTCTGCAAAGATGGATAGAATGAGGGTGGAAGGTAGGCAATCATACATGGGCCCTTAGAACACCGAAAACAAAGGAGGTTTCAGGAGGCCAAATAATTTTACTCCCCCGAATGTGCAAAGAGAGAAGGGAAGAGACAGAGAAGACCAGAAAATTCAGGCCCCTTTTCAAAACAATTTTGTGGCCAAGAGGGAAGAAGGAGAAGCAGACGAACTTGATCCTGAAATCCATTGCTTCGGAGACACTCCTCCTTTCCCTCATCTCACTCAATCATCCTACGAGGTGTCTCTCATGGACAGTCAGCTAAATGAATTAAGCAAGGGAGACAAGGCTAGTGGCAGCCCAAGCAGATATGATCTGAGGTCAAATAAAAAGACTAAAGCGCTTGACGTTCCTGAGAAGTCCACCAGGACAGAGAAACCTGTCGATGAAGCAGCAGACAGTCACAGAGGTAAGAAGACCCAACCCCTCTCTCCCATTATCCAGAGTCATGCTCCTGAAATAAGAGAAATCTCAAAGCTCTCATCTTCTTTTAATTTCGAGCATGAAATTCAAAAAATCAGAATCCCTGTGCCCCTGAAAGAATTGATTAAACATGAAGGGTTCAAAAAATGCTTCTCTAAGCTTTTACAGTCTGAGGTCTTGAGCCTTCCCACAGAATCCATCAATTTGCAAGATGAAAAGCCTGCATTTATTTTAGGTCCTATGGTAGAATATAGGAATGACCCATCCCCTCCCTTCTACACTTCCTTGAACATACATGACAAGGTATTGCACAACTGCTTGATGGATTCAGGGGCTTCTCATAAGCTCATGCCCAAAACTTTCATGGAAGAATTAGGGCTAGAAGTCACCCGAGCCTATCATGACCTCTATTCTTTTGACTCCAGGAAAGTTCAATGTCTCGGGGTTATCAAAGACCTGGTCGTGACCTTGTTTCAGTTGCCCATGAAAAGTGTGGTCATGGATATTGTAGTGGTTGATGTCCCCCCCAAGTTCGGTATGTTGTTGTCAAGATCTTGGATAAAAATACTGGGGGGAACCTTGCAGATGGACCTCACATATGTTACTATCCCAGTGTTTGGAGGAGAGCATAGAAGGCTATATAGGGAAGTCCAATTGGCCTATATAATCATTGATGAAGCTAATCCTACCAACCATCCCATTTTCGCCTTGGACACTAATTTAGGTTCCAGTTTACTACAACTCACTCATGCTCCTGAGCCTCCTCTTGAACTTAGAAAGTAGCCCACTTCTCATTGTGAACTTCCTCCTTCCATCAGCCCCATTTGGAAAATGTTTTTTGATGGAGCCTATTCCAGGGAAGGCATTGGTGCTGGGGTGTTTTTTGTGTCACCTTCCCAGGAGACCGTATCTCTGTCATACAAATTATAATTTGAAACCACCAACAATGTGGCAGAGTATGAAGCCCTTTTTCTAGGATTAAGAGTTGCAAGGGAAATGGGAATTCAGGAGATAGCAGTGTTCGGAGATGCAGAGTTGGTGGTCCAACAGATCATAAGCGCTTATCAAGCTAAGCACCCTCGACTCAGAAATTATAGGAATGAAGCATGGGACCTAATTGACAATTTCTTCTCAGCTTTCAATATCTCTTTTATTCCAAGGGAGGATAATGTTGTGGTTGATTCTTTAGCTGTCTCAGCCAGCTTGCTCAAAGTTTCTCTACTGTCCATAGTCAACTCTGATGTTGAAATAAAATATAGGCCCTCTATACCGGACAATGTCAAGCATTGGAAGGTATTCAAATATGATCAGGAAATTGAAAGATTTCTCCGATCCATTGATGAATTTTCTGCACTGCACATCGATCAGGATCCTGACACAGAATATGACCCTCACCCTGAGGTGTTTTTAAATAAAATTGCTAACCACCATATTATTCAGCTACCTAGAAATCACATTCTGAGAGGACTAGTCCCGTTGGAAAGATTGTTCGATGGGAATGATGTGGCAGTAAAGGGTAGATTTGTGAATGAAGATGTTGATACAGCTGAGTGCAACATCGGCACACCGGAGGAGCCCAATTTTGTCAAGCTGTCAGGCAATTTGACCACAGAGCAGAGGGTCGAATATACAGAGTTGCTAAAATAATTTTCTGACGTGTTTGCATGGACCTACGAAGACCTCAAAACGTATGATACATCCGTCATTGAACACAAGATCCCATTAAAGGAAGAGGCTAAGCCTTTCAGGCAGAAGCTAAGACAGATAAACCCTATGTTGTTTCCTTTCATGGAGAAAGAAGTGAAGAAGTTGTTAGAAGCCCGGATCATTGTCCCCTTGAGATATTCTGAATGGGTAGCCAATTTGGTTCCCGTATGAAAGAAAAGCGGAGAAATCAGGCTTTGTGTCGACTTCAGGAACCTGAACAGGAGCTCAAAGAAAGACAATTATCCCCTGCCCAACATGGAGCACATATTGCAAAGGGTAACCGGTGCATATAGGATTTCCATGATCGACGGTTTTTCTGGCTATAATCAGATATCGGTCATGCCTGAGGACAGAGAGAAGACAGCCTTCACCACTCCTTGGGGCACATTCATGTATGCCAAAATTCCATTTGGGCTAATGAATGTAGGAGAAACATTTCAACGAGCCATGGATATAGCCTTCATCAGAGAAAAAGACCAGTTTGTAGTGATCTACCTAGATGACATCATGGTCTTCTCCAGGTCTGATAAGGAGCACCGCTACCACTTAAGGAGAGTTTTATCGAAGTGCCGAAGATTTTGTCTTTCCCTAAATCCCAAGAAGTCCCTATTTTCTATGAAGGAGGGGAATTTATTAGGCCATATAGTATCAGCAGAGGGAGTGAATATTGATCCTAGTAGGGTAGAAGCAATTCAAACCTTATCACTTCCCAGGCCTAAAAAAGAGGTTCAGGCCTTTTTGGGGAAAATTAATTTTCTAAGGAGGTTTGTCTCAAATTTTTCCGAGCTAGTGAAACACATCACGACCATGCTCAGGAAGGGAAACGAAGTGAAATGGACCGCTGAGCCCAGGGCATCTTTTGACCAAATAAAAAGGCCATTGACTGAGACACATGTGCTAAACAGTCCTGACTATTCCAAAGAATTCCTAATTTTCTCCTTTGCTTCTTTTGATACAGTAGCGGCGGTCTTGTTACAGAAAAGCGAGGAGGGGCGTGAGAAACCCATATCCTTCTTCAGCAAGGCATTAAGATATGCAGAGACCAGGTATGAGATCATGGAGAAGCAGGCATATGCCTTAGTGAAAGCCCTCAAATCTTTCAGGATCTACGTCTTGCATTCGAAGGTGACAGCATACGTTCCTTCAGCTTCTGTAAAGGACATTCTTGTATAGCCAGACATAGATGGGAGAAGAGGCAAATGGATAGAAAAAATTATGGAATTTGACTTGGAAATAAATCCCACCAAGTTGGTTAAGGGGCAAGGTCTAGCCAAGCTACTGGCTTAATCCAATTGTGAAACCTTGGGAGTTAGTTTCATCACCGCTCGCTCAGGAACTCAGCAAGTTGAGTTGCCCATCCAACGCTCTCAAGATGGCTTATCGTTGGCAGATTGCACCTGGTATCGTGACATTCTATACTTCTTGCAGGAGTTAAAGCCCCCCGATGGAATGGGTAAAAGAAAAGCGAGAGATTTAAAGCTCAAGGCGGTCAGATATTGCCTCATTGACCAAATCTTGTACTGGAAAGACCCTCTAGGGGAATTTTTGAGATGCCTGGACCCACAAGAGGCCTAGAAGGTTATGTTTGATTTTCACAGCAGCCTTTGTGGAGGTCATCATTTCTGGAAGACCAAAGCTCACAAGATACTCCGAGTTGGGTATTACTGGCCCACTTTATTCCCGTATTTCTGTCGAGAAATCAGAGCTTGCATCAAGTGCCAAAGGTTCTCATGAAAGCAACAGCTCAAACCGTTTCCATTGAAGCCTATAGTATCTTCAACACCTTTTCAGCAGTGGGGGTTGGACTTCATTGGAGAAATTCATCCTCCCTCAAGTGGTCAGCATAGATGGATCCTGACTACAACGGATTATTTCACCAAGTGGATAGAAGTTGTCCCCACCAGAAGCAGATCACACAAAGTAATTATCAGCTTCCTGGAGGATATCATAGCCATATTTGGTTGTCCTAGCAGGATCGTCACCGATAATGCTGCTTCTTTCAAGTCTGAGCCTCTAATTAAGTTCTGTGAGTAGTTCCAGATCTCACTAATTCACTCCACCCCCTACTATCCCCAGGGCAATGGTTTAGCAGAGTCCTCCAACAAAAGCCTAATAAGGATCATCAAAAGACTGTTGGAAGACAACAAAAGGGCCTGGGATTCAAAGTTGAAGTTTTCTCTGTGGGATGATCGTGTGACAACGAAGAAATCTCTGGGCACTTCGCCTTTTCAGCTACTCTACGGAGCAGAGGCAGTTTTTCCTACTCAGCTTGCCTTACCTGTGGAAAAATTCTTTCAAGACTATGATGGAGAAACAGATCATATGATCAGAAGGATTCATCAGATAGTAGAGGTGCAACAGATCAGAGAGCAGGTGAGGAACGCAGCCCATAGTCACCAGGAAAAGATCAAGCATGCTTTCGACAGGAAGGTCAGGAAGAAAGAGTTTGAGATCTGGGACTTGGTACTTAAGTGGGACGCCCCCAAGTAGGATAAAGGAAAACACAACAATTTTGACGCCCTCTGGATTGGCCCCTTCAATATCTCTGAGATTTTCTCCAACAACACGTATGGGTTGCAAGATCTGGAGGGTGAGGAGGTTTTCAGTAGCCCAGTGAATGGGCGTTTTCTGAAGAAATGTTTTATTTGAGCCTCAGACGGCTCCCTTGTTTGTAAATATTGTCCTTTAGTTCTCTGTTTATTTTCTTTTTTTTGCATGTTTTCGGCTTAATAAGTGACTCTGTAGCCCAATAGCAAGGCACTGAAGCTGCAGAAGGAGTTCTTAGAGCATCACAGGGATGACTCTATCCCCCATGGAGCCTAATGTTAGCAATTATTTTTGTCTTAGGCACAAAAGAACCCAGGTCTATAGAATGACCGGGAAACACCCAAGCGCAGCAGCGGAAGGATCTCCTTTCCGGTTACGAGTCAAGCGAGCGGGAAAGGTTTTGCTGTCGACAGCCGAGATTCATCCACGAAAGAAGATCAATGGTCATCAGGATCTCAGGGCTACCAAGTTATCCAACATATAGCACCAAGGAAAGCTCCTATATTTCAAGGCTAAATCTGGGTCGTCTGATCCAGTGACGCGTGGTGCAGGGTCCAGTCATACTAGCATATCGACATTCGGGAGTTCAAGGGGTAAAATTCCCCGTCTCTTCACCTTTCGAAACCCTGAACCCTAAAATGCCGATAAGAACCCTTCAAAGCCCGGCCCACGGTCCTAGTGCCAAATCACTTCAAGTGAGCCTGTAAATCAGGGCGGCTCCCCTTTAAATATCGAATGCCTCCTCATCCATTCATCCTAAGGACGCGTGTCGCAAGATCTGGCCGCGTCGGTGTTTCGACATTCGGGAGTTCGTGGGGTGATATTTTCATGTTGTTCAACATCGCGAAACCCCGAACCCCGATAGCGCCAAAAGCGTAGAAAGTGGGGTCTGCGGTATCACAAGGCATTTTCAGCCGTCCATCCAAATGGGACACCTGGCGGCAAACTGAGCTATCTCGGATGTTTTCCCATCGCGACTCCAAGGCGCAAAAAGCAGCTCCATCATGTTTTGATGCATGAGATGTCGGGAGAGTCCCGGACCCGGGCCCACAGCAGCATCGAGTGAGTTCAAGACCGTCAAATCTCAGGGGGACGTGTGGCACCAGATTGAGCCGCCTCGGCGTTTCGCTCGTCGCGATTTCAAATTGCAGGAATAGCTCCTTCCCATTCGCGAACGTCGAAAGCGCATTGGAAAGGAGCACTTGGTCACAGCCCATGGTCACTTGGGAAGAGGAAGGAGTTGCATAAAGAAGGCCAAAGGCGCCGAGTTTAGTTACAGAAGGGATCGTCGCGATCTCCAGGCACCATCAGATCCGATCTCCATATTGTTTCTCGCCTAGAGTAAATGACGGCAAGAGCGGGTGGTTGAGACCTCCTTTCATTCATTAAGTGAGGGGAATGGAGGATCTGACGAGCCACCTGCTCGCAGAGGTCCTTTGTATCATTTTTCTCAAAGAAGCCATGCTGAAGTCCTCAACTCGACAGAGAAGTCTGCACATGCTAGCCGAGCACTTAATGGCTCAGCTACCCTCCTTACAGGAGCCATGCGTAGTTAAGGTGGCACTTAAATAAAGATATCAGTACAAGTTTGACTGAAGGGACACCAAGCCTTGGGTGATTGGGCATGCCTCTGTGAGGTGAATTTTCCTGAGTATATAGACTCAATCTTTGTATTTTGTAAGTATCGATGGTAGAGCATAGCTTCGGATGGTAAAAGTTTTAGCAGACATTCTAACTTTCTGGTCATGCATCTGTATATGAGATTTCTTATTTTATAACAGACAGTCTTCTTAATACATATAAGTTTTCATCCTATACTAAGAGATTTCATGATCAACTGATTCGCACGAATTATGGCAACTCTGTTGTGATAAAGGATTTATTACGGCATTATTGTTTTCTCTGGTTTTCTGTGTTTGAACGTAGGAAGATCTTGCGTTTATATGTCTTCTTCTATAGTCTGTTAGGAACCAGATGTTTACGACAGACCTTTGCATCTCTCTAATACAAGTCTTCCCCCTACTCATTCTTATTACGACTCACTGTCTGAAGTTATCTAAGACCTCACTTGCTCATGCATGCATAGCCTAGTTTCGAAGCTAGAACCACATCATTTAGATTTAACCTCCACTTGATCACCTTATTAAACAAACCGTGACATAAATTGATGGGTGTTAGGCTCTTCTCCTGCAAGCAATCCAGGAGTGACTTTTGACGCTAACAGTAAGGATGGAGAGTTAAATCCTATATTGATATTGGAGGATTGTTTCTTCCTCTTGGAGGTTTATCCCTCCCTTTACATTTGGAACATGTAGCTACCTTTGGAAGTCATTACTTCCCTTGAACAATAACTATTGATTATTTCTCATATATTGTGCATGGTGTATTGTGGTGTATTGGTGTAAATATTATACTAT
>SNQJ01S0033972.1:18720-51395 GCA_010110895.2 Picea sitchensis | reverse complement strand
CACCAACTAAGATGAGGCAACAATCCTCAACATATATCAATCTGTACCATAAACAAGTGCATCAACCATGCACCAACCTGTGCCAAACAACCTGTAATCAACCTGTACCATAAACAAGTGAATATAACCATGTATAAAGTGTACACTAATCATGTGTTAATTACTCACCAACAATGACTCATCAATATGTACCAACATCATCAACTATACACCTCATGTCTGTGCCAACTCATCAACTGCTTGTCTCAACCATGACTAGTTTTGCATTAGTCAACAACCCTAAATTTAAATAATCATAACTTTGTTCTTGTAATGAATAAATATCTAAAACTGATACACAATTTTATTCAATGTGTTTTATGAAATTCCTCCAGGTTTAACTACTTTTAACCTCTCAGAAAAGGAGTTATAGAAAAAATGGCATACCTTGTTGAATTCTAGATTATTCTAAAGAGAGACCTTGTAGAGCATTCCCCACATGAAATATTTTTTGAATATATTTGAAACTATTACAAAGTATACTAAAGATTGTAATATAACCAACACAATTAGTCTCACTGAATTTGGATCTGTTATGAAGAAGTTATGACATTTTTACCCAAAACACTTGTTTTAGACTAGTTTCAGGACTAGCCATAAACCCTATTTTCCACAGAGTGTATATCCAAAAATACAACGACCCACAAGATGATTTTTTTAACACATATACTTGGATATTTTTCCTCAATGGAATATCAATCTCACAGTCTGAATCATTATATAAAAAAAATTATTGTGAAAATGGTGAGATGACCTATAAATAGCATACCTTAGAAAGTATCATGAAAAGAATTTATCCTCCCTTGAATTCCACCCCTCTTTTCTTCACCTTCCCTCTGAAATTAGGATTATATATACTTTGGTTACCTCAGACACCTATATATATTCAATATTCTCAAGTGTTCCACACCAAAAATTCTCAAGAATCTCTTCATCAATACTCCAAAAGATATTCTCACAATAAGCTCTCCATTGATCCACAAAAAAGATGATCTACAAGAGACCATTGCTATATTATTTATACTTTCATCCTCTAGGTCACTTAACCCATTTTTAGGTCACTTAACCCATTTCTAGGTCACTTAACCTATTTTCCTTATTTTAGGGTTAACCTATTTTCCTTATTTTAGGGTTAAACACTTTCCATAAATAGAAAGTTCTCCAATACTTTATCATTTAAATATTCCTTCTTTATTTTGTCACCTTACTTTATCATTTCTTTATTTTGTCACTTCTCTTTATTATTTAAATAATCCACCTTGACTTTGTCACTTTACTTTAACATTTAAATAATATTAACCCATTTATGGGTCACTTAACTTATTTTCCTTATTTTAGGGTTAACCGCTTTCCATAAATAGAAAGTTCTCCAATACTTTATCATTTAAATATTCATTCTTGATTTTGTCACCTTACTTGATCATTTCTTTATTTTGTCTCTTCTCTTTATTATTTAAATAATCCACCTTGACTTTGTTAGTTTACTTTATCATTTAAATAATGATTACTTCTTTTAGATCACTTTGACTTCTTTGACCTTGGGGGCTTCAAGCTTTCATGTGGGGGTCCTTCATCTTCGTAAGGCCATAACTCTCAAACCATGAGGAGTTATATGCCATTCAACATACCACCAGAAATGGCATGACAAACACTATCCATATAGGATAGTTTCACCAACAATTTCCTTGATCTTCATCTCATTATTACACATACAAGCATGGGTCCTCCAACCATTCTTCTAGGATAACTCAATCTGCAAAGAGTCTTCCCGTGAGGGATTTCACCATAAGGGGACCACTTTGAAGTTCATCCATTTGTGCACATTATCAATCATGATAAGAAAATAATGAGAGCATGGGTCCTCCAACCATTCTTCTAGGATAAATCAATCCGCAAAGGGTCTTCCCGTGAGGTCTTTCACCATCAGGGGACCACTTTGGAGTTCATCCATTTTTGCACCTTATCAATCATGATAAGACAATAATGAGTCATCTATACACTTTTCCAACAATGAATCATATACCAATGAAACCACATCGATCCATCTTCATCATGTATTAATGAAAACTCATTGATCCATCTTCATCTATGCATTCTCATCAAGGAAAATACATATTACATTACATCAATCATCAATAAATCAATCCTTTGGCATAAATCAGTCACTTGACATCAATCAATCAAACCATTGGCATCAATTACAACATGATCCAGCAATCTCCCCCTTTGGCATTGATGGCAATACCAATATTGATGTCAACATGTAGATAAGGCATGCTCTACATCAATAGTCAATGTGACTATCTCTCCCAAATGTGACTATCTCTCCCAATCAATAATCATCAATCACATAAATGTGACTATCTCTCCCCCTTTGATATCAATGGAAAAGGGCCATTTTCCTCCTGGGGTTTCTCCTCCTGCTTGAACTTTCCTTGGGGTTTCCCCCCTATCTAAGTGCCTTTGATATTCCTCTAAATAATCTCTCCCCTTTTGAAAAAGGGACTCTGATATAATGTTGAAAATACATCGAACATACTCCCCTTGTGACCATCACTCCTCCTGGAATTATGCCTCTGTGCTCTTTCTTCAAATATAGGGCTCTTTTCTAGGTATGCATCTAATAAATATCTCCTCCTAGAATCATGGGAAGAAGAATGACTCCCTCTATGGGTATTTCTCCTCTATCTTCTCTACGAGATGAACAATGTTCTACCATATAATGATCCTTGGACATGTTCATGCATCAAGCTCATGTTATACCAAGAATCATGAAGAAAAAGATATGTCAACAATGAAATAAAGAATCATGAGAAAAATATCAACCAAGCACATCCTGTACAAAAATGTGTGCTCATCATGCACAACACCTATGTACATCAACCATGTACATCAACATCATGCAATGTGGCAAAAGATATCATCCATGGAATGTATCAATCATATGCCTCGAATAATATTCCAACATGTGCCAACCATGTGCATCCACCAATATGCCAACCATGTGCATCCACCAATATGCCAACCATGTGCATCTACTGATATGCCAACCATGTGCATCTACCAATATGTCAACCATGTGCATATACCAATATGCCAACCATGTGCATCTACCGATATGCCAACCATGTGCATCTATCGATAGTCCAACCATGTGCATCTACCAATATGCCAACCATGTGGCATATCACTCATGATATGTCTCCATCATGAACCAAGTGACACAATCATGTATCTTAAACAAATACCAATTGTTGTGTTGATCAAGCAGTACCAATGGTGTAGTATCATCAAGCATATTCCATCTATAAGTGTACCAAACATGTATCAATTATAGATAAAGCTATGAATCATAAATGATGTACAACATGATCACCTCATCAACTCACCAACCACACGTCCCAATGTGTAGCCCATCCATATGCTAAATGCATGCATCAATATTTCTAACAAGTAAGATTCCAATATATCATCAAGATATATCACATAAACAAGGTGTCATAACTTCATTGTCATAATCAGCATTGTTCTTCAACAGAAAATGCATCAATCCATACTCATGGGTTAGTTCCATGCACCCAAGATTTTATTTTACATCATCACCTCACATAATCCAATATAGCATCATGAAAACCTGCAACAAACAGTGTCAGAACCTGAAATAAACCATGTCAGACCCTGCATCACAGAGTTATACCATCACATCAAACTGCAATCCATGTGCATATCCCTTTTCCTTAGGCTTCACCACATATACATGTCTTGTCGCACACACAACTCGCGTATGTGCGTGATCAATACAAGGTTAGCCTACGTATGTACGCGACCGATACCACTGTCACCCACGTATGCCTCAGTAGATGACATTTTTGAACTTCCCTTCAGTCTTTCATTCTGTTTTGGCTTCTCTGTCTTCTTCACCCACTTCTGTATATGTCCCTGCTCCTCAGAACTTGAGCTCAGAGCATCCATATTTTCAAATATGTCTCCCTTCATTACTTCATTCCTTCTTATAGCCATGCTATGTGAAGTCCTCATCATGGAATTTATTCTTGTGTTCTAGCACTCCTGGGATTTGTGGCCAAATCCACTATAGTTGTAGCATCTCATGGTGTTACAGTGAACAGCAATGTGTTCTACTTGATCACATCTCCAACGCCTATGAAAAATACTTTCATACCTTTGCTTTGGTGTCCCAAAGATATCTTATTGATGTCTTCCTTGCTTTGTTCTTTTGAAATTTTCATTGCCTTGTGTATATGGTTTCTTTACAACATTGTCTTCCTTCTTTGATGGACTTATCTCATGCTTCTTTGAGGTGCTTGCTTCAACATGTGTAGCTTCTTCTTTGTATCCAAGACCTGATTTATCATATGGTGATCCTTGACTTTCCAAGATCTCATCCAATATTTTTGAGATATTCAAGAATTTATTTGACATATCCACTTTCTTTTTAAGATCCACAATTTAGGCTTCTAACTTATCATATGACTCTTCCTTTTCATTAATTTGATTCTTCAAAATTTCTTCTACCCTTTTGGCTTCTTCAATTTGGGTCTTGAGATGAATAATAGTGTCAAAACTTTTGCTAATCTCATCATATACCTTCATATATTCTTTTTAATTCTTTAGTATTGTGATCTCTTCTTCCTTTTATTCCAATTTAGTCGTATTGTTCTCTTCTTGTTCTTTGAGCATTTCCTTTAACTTCAGGATGTGCCTTTGAATCCTCCTAAGAAACTTCTTAGTGTTATCCAAAAGATAGTTATAGTGTGTATAAAAATGATCACTTATGTATCTATATAAAACCTCTTCAACTTCCTTTTGAAGTTCTAATAGATCTTCTTCTATTCTTTCCATGGGATAACTACCATCAAACTTTACACAAACTATTTCTAGATCATCTTATTCACTTGAGAAAAAATCAACATCATCACATTTTGAATCATTGCAATCAAGAATATTTGGAGATTCTATATCTTCATTTGAAATAATTTTGGGATCTTCCTTTGTGATATCTTCACTTGAAATTTTTTCAAGATCACATTTAGAAATAATACAATCAAGGGTTTTTGGATATTATTTACCTTTGATAATCTTGATGGAGTGGTCTTCAATATCTTCCTTCTCCTTCTTGCTTTGATATGTCTCCTCTAGATTTATCCATAGATCCTTGGTGGAAGTGCATTGTTCCATGCTTTCTTTGATAGGGATTTAGAGTCCACTAAGAATGGTCTTGAGAGCCAATGCATAATTCTTCTTTCCTTCCCTTTGAGCTGCAAACTTTGACTTGTTCTTCAACGGAACTGATCCACCAATGGTTGCCTTCCAAATAGTTGCTCCCATTGTCTTCAAATACACTCTCATCTCTATTCTCCAAGTAGAATAGTTTTCCTCATCAAGGATTGGTATTTCATCATCCATTTGTGTGTCTATGGATCTCCTTCAAGATTGTTAAGGAGGCTTGTAGTGAAGGCTTGATCTGATACCAATTGTTAGACACACCGACTACATTGAGAGGGGGGGTGAATCTGTATCAACAATTGGTATCATATAAATCCTTCACTATAATCCTTAGTTAACAATCACCAGTAACTCATTACTCATTGTTTTCATTTATAGTCAGTTAAATGTCAACACATATCAACCAACTATATATCAGCAATATATCATCAACAAGTCATCACCACAAAGGAACACAAAAGAACACAAGATGTATGTACAATTTTCTTTTTATTACAGGACTACAATCCTTGGGGGGTTTTCAGCAACAATTGAATAAAGAGTACCTCCCTCTACAAGAGAAATAGCTCTATAATGTAAGACTGGGATTACACCCTGAAGCACCAAGCTGAGATGGAAACAATCCTCAGGATATCAATATGTACCATAAACAGGGTGCATCAACCATGCACCAGCACATCAATCAACGTACCATAAACAATTGAATCTAACCACATATCAAGTATACACTAATCATGTGTCAACTACTCGTAACAATGACTCATCAATATGTACCAACATCATCAACTATACACCTCATGTATGCCAACTTATCAATTGCTTGTCTCAACCATGACTAGTTTTGGATTATTCAACAACTAACTTGAACTAATCATAAGTTTGTACCTGTAATAAAGATCAAGCGATATACAATGTTATTCAATGATCACTGTGCAAATCCTCAAGGTGTCACTACTTGGAACACCTCTCGAGAAAAGGATTTATAGAAAAATGGGCATACCTTGCTGAATTACGGCTTATTCTAGAGATGGGTGACCTTGTAGGGCGTTCCCTGCATGGAATATTTGTTGAATCAATATGAAACTATTACCTGACACACTATAGACTGTAATATAACCAACACAATTGGTCTCAATGAATTTGGATATGTTATGAATAAGTTATGACATTTTACACGAAACACTTGTTTTATACTAGTTTAGGGACTAATACAAAACCCTATTTTTCCACAAAGTGTATCTCCAAAATGGAAATGATCCACAAAGAATTTTTTACCAGAGATGCTTGGATATGTTTCCTCAATGGAATATCAATATCATAGTCCCGAATCATTATAGAAAAAATTTGTGTGAAAATGGTGATATGACTGTAAATAACACATACCTTAAGAGAATCATGAAAATTTGTCTCCATGAATTCCAACCCTCTTTTCACCTTCCCTCTGAAATTGGGCTTAGATGGCCAACTTTTTTACCTTAGTGACCTATATATCTTCAATATTATGAAGTGCTCCACACCAAAAATGCTCAATAAGCTCATGAAACTCTCCATCAATACTCAAAGATATTCTCACAAGAAGCTCTCCATTGATCCACAAAAGGGATGATCTACAAGAGACCATTGCTATATTATTTATACTTTCATCCTCTAGGTCCTTAACCCATTTCTAGTTCACTTAACCTATTTTCTTATTTTAGGGGTTAACCACTTTCCATAAATAGAAAGTTCTCCAATACTTTATCATTTTAAATATTCCTTCTTGGTTGTGTCACCTTACTTTATCATTTTCTTGATTTTTGTCCTTCTCTTTATTATTTAAATAATCACCTTGACTTTTGTCACTTTACTTTGATCATTTAAATAATATTAACCCATTTTAACATATTTTCCTTATTTTGGGTTAACCACTTTCATAAATAGAAAGTTCTCCAATACTTTATCATTTAAATATTCCTTCTTGGTTTTGTCACCTTACTTTATCATTTCTTGATTTCACTTCTCTTTATTATTTACACATAATCCACCTTGACTTTGTCCTTTTACTTTATCATTTAAATAATGATTTCTTCTTTAGGTCCTTTGACTTCTTTGACCTTGGGGGCTTCAAGCCTTCATGTGGGGGTCCTTCATCTTCCATTAGGAATATAACTCTCTCAAACCATGAGGAGCATGTGGGGGTCCTTCATCTTCGTAAGGCCATAACTCTCCAACCATGAGGAGTTATGTGACATTCCACATACCAACAGAAATGGAATGACAAGCACTATCCATCTAAGATAGTTCCACCAACAATTTCCTTGATCTTCATCTCATTATTACACATACAAGCATGGGTCCTCCAACCATTCTTCTAGGATAACTCAATCCGCAAAGCATCTTCTCGTGAGGGCTTTCACCATAAAGGGACCACTTTGGAGTTCATCCATTTGTGAACCTTATCAATCATGATAAGACAATAATGAGAGAATGGGTCCTCCAACCATTCTTCTAGGATAACTCAATCCTCAAAGCGTCTTCCCGTAAGGGCTTTCACCATAAGGGGACCACTTTGGAGTTCATCCATTTGTGCACCTTATCAATCATGATAAGACAATAATGATTCATCTATACATTTTTCCAACAATGCATCATATACCAATGAAACCAATTGATCCATCTTCATCATGTATCAATGACAACTCATTGATCCATCTTCATCATATCAATGACAACTCATTGATCCATATTCATCTATGCATTCTCATCAAGGAAAATACATATTGCATTACATCAATCATCAATCAATCAATCCTTTGGCATCAATCAATCACTTGACATCAATCAATCAAACCATTGGCATCAATGACAACATGATCCAATAGTCAATCTACTCAAAATGGTGTGATTGGTGCATATGATTCCACATGTTGTGGTGTTATGCATAGTGTATGCTTAATGCACCATAAAATCCTTTCAACATAGAGAAAAAATTAGGCATTGGTATATGTTTTGCTTCATTTATTCGTTGTATACCATAATTTCTGGTACTTTATTTCTAGACATGGTTTCCTTCTTAGGCCCAAGAATTGTGAGTCCTCTGACTCTTCCCATGTTGTGAACACAAGAAAAATCAAAATCCATGGGTAATGGAACTCTTTACCTTTATCTTGTGAATATGTGCAATCAATAAGAAACTAGTTTAATGAGAAGGGTTCCCAGATCATTGAGGTCCCTTCCACACACTTCTTTGTCACAACTATCACCCCTGCTGAAACTTGGTCCTTCCTGCATTTCCTTAGCATCTTTCCTGATAATTCCTGTGTCACAAGTATGATATTAGGGTCGCATATGTTGGGCATGTCCAGATCACACACCTCTCTAATTGTGCCAAAATTTTGTTTCATAGACTCTGACAAATCCCTGCCAGTATTTATGTCTACAAACATTGGGGTGGGATCTTTCCCTTGTGTTGGTAATCCTATGATCATGGCACCAACTTAGGGAACTTCTCTATATATGTAATTTCATGGTATGCATATCGGAGTTTTTGCACCTTCCCCAGCATATCCTCTTTGATGATGACCCCTTCTGGTATGTCGGGTGTCACCAATAGGTGGTTAAAATTCTTCAGCACTGTCACTAGTGGAGAATTGTATTTTCTTGGTGGGATGTAATCACAGGGAAAATTTGGCATCGATGGTGATTCTTCTCCTGGAGTCTCATCAACCTCTAGTACCTATGGTTCTACTCGTGAAGCTTTTGTGTGGGAATTCTTTGGTACGGGTGTTAGCACATATATTTGTATGGGGGGTTTTTTCACTTTTAGGATTGGTACTTGGGTGGAAAAATGCGAGAAGAGGGGATTAAAAACCCACTTTTAGGCTTTATCCGAAGTAGGGGGGGTTATTTGATGGCTTTGTGAGATCCCCTTCAACACCATCAATGTCCACCTGCCAATCTTCCCTGCAATCGTCCAGCCAAGAACAGGTGGAAAATAAGAGGTTGCCATATTTTTTAGGTGCCAAGTCGACTCGGCCTCGTTATGATCTCGATGTAGCAGTTGTGAAAGCGGGGAGGTGGTTGAAACATCATCTCCCCCATGAATGGAAAGTCATAAGGTCATACCATAAAGGCAGATTGTTAGCCCAAGCAATCTGAGATTGCATCTTATAGAAAATTTGCATGTGTTGTCTGACCAAGGAGATACAGATGTCTATCATTGGATGAGAAGCTCGAGCACGCCTCTATTGTTATTGGCGTATTATTTTGAGTATATATATGTAGTTTTGAGTCATATTTAGAGAGATCGGTGGTTGATCTAGGCTCTCACATTGTAAAGTTTTGATGAAGCTCTGGTTCTTCTGGTTATGTATATGTATTTGTGACTTCTTGTTTAACGAAATTCATCTTCCTTTCCATTTCTCTGTAACAATTGTGTTAGAACACTCAGGCATGGATGATCCAGTCAAGGTTAGTTATGTTGTTTTGATATAGGTTTGATCACACTGGCATCACGGCCAGTTTTAATCAGTTTCCTTTGTTGTCTTTTACCTCTTAGATTGGATGGATCAGGCATGGAAGATCTAGTCGAGCTATTGCAGTTGAAGGGTGATGAAGGTTTGATCATCCTGCTACTATAACTGTGTTGCTTGCACCATATTTCAGTGTATCGAGATTGATCTCAAGATTTCTCTTGAGTATTGAGTTTTTCCTCTCTGAGTTGTTGGAAGGCCTAATGCCCATAGTAGTCTCGTTCATCTTTCTCGCTAAGTCTTACCTCTGCTCACATTTAAGCTCAACTTACTAACTGAAGTTGATCAAGATCTCACCTACTCATGCATGTTGGTCCTAGTTTTCTAGTTAAAACAATATTATCTTGAGTCTGCACCCATTTGACCTCTTTAAAACCAACCTGTGACATAAAAATATGATGGGTTTTGGGCTTACCCTCTTTTCAATCGAAGGGTGACTTCTAGTGCTAACATTTTTGGCATCGTTGTCGGGGAACGAATTAAAGACTTTTTCCTGGGTAGAACGACAACGAGTTTATGATTCTGAAGGTGCATCAAACATCAAAACCATTGAATATTTCTCTTGCACCTGGAGACTCCACTGAGGCGGCTCCATTGTTTCAATGTGTCTTCTTCTAGCTACACCTGAAGCTCCCTGGGAGAACGCAATGATCAGAGCTTGAATTTGATGGTGAAAAAATACCAGACACACTCATTTTGTACATCATTCACCTAGCGACTCCATGGTTGAAGAATCGATTGGCGACTCCTCTAGTTCGAAATGGAAAAAATCTTGGCTCGGAGGTTTACTCCTTTTAATTTTTCTATTGTTCCTGGTTTTCCTAATGTTGTTCCTACTCTGGACAAGTGGGATGATTATTTGCCCATATTTAAAGAGCGTAAAGAGGACAACCATGCTCAACATCTCTTTGAGTTTCATGAACTCATGTGTTAGTGGGAGATACATCATGAGGATGTATTATTAAATATGTTCATGTTCTCATTAGAAGGAGTTGCTCGTGAATAGTATCACTCCTTACCCCCTGCTAGCATCTCCTCCCTGGGATACTTTCATGCATCTTTCAATAGGCATTGTCAAATTTTTTATTCTTCTAAGTTAATTTGTCATAATTGTTGTGAAGAATATAAATATTGTGTTCAAGGTATGACTGTTTCAAATGAAAGTTGTGAGAATGAAAGCTATGAGGATGAGGGGTATACCTCGGAGGAGTTGATAGATATGGTAAAATCACTTTCTGGAAGAATGGAAAAATTGGAGACAAATCGTGCTTCCTGCTCTTATGAAGGAGATCCGGAGGATATTCTGGTCCTTGAAACAAATGTTTTTGGAATCCATTCTTACGATAAAGAAGTGATTTCAAATACAGACCAAGAAAAACCAACTTTTGATGAATATCTCGACGAATATGACGAAGAGCAGAGCTTTCCTATGGTTCCTGTGTATGATGATTATGACTCTGATCCTTGGGAGAGCCATGAAGAAGAAGAGGAGGATCCAGAGGGATAGTTTATCTCATGTCCAGAGCCTATCAATGAGAAACCATCACCCAGGACTAGTCAGCCTGCATCGACTGTTCACCCACCTGTGCTTAGCAGAGATACTCATCCCTGTGTGAGCATCTATGGAGAATATTAGGTTGCATGTTACAAATTTTCTAGATTTTTCCACTCATTCGATGATCCTTTCAGCAAGTACATGGAGTGGAATTTCCTTCATATCTTGGAGTCCCCCAACTTGATCTCAACTTTAGGATTTGGAGAGAAGCTGAAGGATGTAACTGTTTTGTTGTCACGGTTGCATTATTTGTTATTAATCACTGACAAAGTAAATGGTCTTCCAGTTAGGAAATTACTTGAATGGCTATGGTGGAAGTTTGCTTTCACCTAGCACTATGTAAAAAATCATTATTCTAGGAATGTACATAAATAAGCTCCTTCTGGAGCCCATGTATTTTCTTTCGTTAAGATTTTTTATCAGCCTGTAATCCTCAGTAGGACGTTTTTTGAGCTTGACTCCATAGACCAACAGAAGGTGACTGTAACTACTAAATATCTTAGAGCCTCACAAGGAGGACTCTATCGCCCATGGAGCCTAATATTAGCACATATATTTGTATCGAGGGTGTTTTCCCCTTTATGATTGGTCCTTGGGTGGAAAAATGTGAGAAGAGGGGATAAAAAAAACCCAATTTTTGGCTTTATCCAAAGTAGGGGAGGTTGATTTGATGGCTTTTCCAGATCCCCTTCAGCACCATCCACGTTCGCCTGCCAATCTTCCCTACAAGTGTCCAGCCAAGTGCAGGTGGCAAACAAGAGGCCACCATATTTTCCAGGTGCCAAGTCGACTCGGCCTCATTTTGATCTCGATGAATCAGTTATGAAAGCGGGGAGGTGGTTGAAACATCGTCTCCCCTATGAATGGAAATTCAGAAGGTCTGGTCGTAAAGGAAGTTTGTCAGCCTAGACAGTCTGAGCTTGCATCTGACAGCAAAACTGCATGTGCAGTCTGACCGAGGAGACACAGACGTCTGGCATTGGATGAGAAGCTCGAGCACACCTCTGTTGTTGTTGGCATATTATTTTGAGTATATATATGTAGTTTTGAGTCATATTTAGAGAGGTCGATGGTTGAGCTAGGCTCTTGCATTGTAAAGTTTTGATGAAGCTCTAGTTAGTCTGGTTATGTATCTGTATTTGAGACTTCCTGTTTAATGAAAGTCAGCTTCCTTTCCATTTATTTGTAACAGCTATGTTCGAACACTCGGGCATGGATGATCCAGTCGAAGGTAGTTATGTTGTTGTGATGTAGGTTTTATCATAGTCGCATTGCGGCCAGGTTTAATCAGTTTCCTTTGTTGTATTTTCCCTCTTGCATTGGATGGATCGGGAATGGAATATCGAGTCGAGTTGTTGCACTTGCAGGGTGATGAAGGTTTGATCATCCTATTGTTGTAACTGTGTTGCTTACACCATATTTCAGTGTCTAAATATTGATCTCAAGATTTCTCTTGAGTATTGATTTTTTCCTCTCCGAGCTGTTGGAAGGCCTGATGCCCATAATATTCTCATTCGTCTTTCTTGCTAAGTCTTCCCTTTCCTCACATTTAAACTCAAATTACTGACTGAATTTGATCAAGACCTCACCTACTCGTGCATGTTGGTCCTGGTTTTCTGAGTTAAAACGATAGCATCTTGAGTCTGCACCCATTTGACCTCTTTAAAACCAACCTGTGACATAAAACTCTGATGGGTATTGGTCTTACCCTCTCTGCAATCGGAGGGTGAATTCTAGTGCTAACAATGGGAACTAGTAATTTTCGTGGTTTTTTTTTATGTAAAACCCCGTAACTCTTGACAATCGCTTCGGATATGTGTCTCCTTCTTAGTTCTACTCTTCTTCTATGTTCTCTCTTTCTTGCATACAGCTCATAGTAACAATTACTAAGGCTTGTCACCCCTTTATTACTTGTGTTCCTCTTTGAAAGTTGTTCATGTCTCTTCACACCTTAACTAACTTTTCCAATCCGCCAACGAGGTTGATGAATGGTTAAATAAATGCAGATTATTACCAAATCTGTCGTGTGAGTTTTTCTTTGTACTACCAATCTGTCATGATTTCTAGCGAATTTTACCATTTAAGATTATATAGCGTCTTTATGACCTGTCATTACCACTTTGTAGCCATTTTTTCCTTGATTTAATGCCTTTAACGGTCTTTCCAGTACTATATTGTGCAATTGTTCTTGCTTCTTCATTTGTTTTCTTCACGATCTTTTGCTTTTGTGCATTATTTTCTTAATTGGCGTAGTTCCATCTCAATAGCATGACAATCATTCTTTCCTCGTCATAGTTTTGTATGCCTTTGTACTCTATAAACGTTTTCTTTTTCTATATCTACTTTTTAGTTGTTTTTCTTCCTTTTTCTACTTTTTATATGGTTTTCTATGTTTTACTTCCCTACTATAGTACATTTACTATGATACATGTGTTTTGGTGCAACCCAGATTACTATGCAGACTATCGTCTATCTCTATAGAGTTTTAGTCGACTCACATTTACCATTCCTCCAAGTACTTCTCCGTTAATGGTTTCCAATTGCTTAGAACCTTCCTCTGTCACATGTGGAATCACATAAGGTCCTAACCAATGCATTTGAAACTTCCTTGGATGTTTCATAAACTTATTTTCATAGAGTAACACTAAGTATCCCACTTGAAACTTTTCTTGTTTGTTGTGTCGATCATGCCATGCCTTCTCTCTTGCTTTCTGAACTCGCTAATGGAAACCTATGAAAAAATGGTCTTCTTCAAGCTTTACTAACTATGAAAATATCTCCTCTAGTATGCCTGAGTCTAAAATATCAGTGATTGCTACAACGTGCATAATAGGTAGAAGAATATCCATTGGAATCATTGTTTCTTTCCCATAAACCAACCTGAAAGATGTATTCCCTGCCAAATTTTTATTGGTATTCCTATAGGCCCATAACACTGCAGCAACTCTTAAGTGACCCCAATCATCTCTCCCTAAATTGTAGTTCTTTGTCAAATCATTCTCCACGATTTTATTGAAAGCTCCCATTGTCCCATTGGCCTAAGGATGATATGGGATACTCTTTTGATGATGAATTTGAAACTCCTCAGTCAATGTTGCAATTGTCTTATTTAGAAAGTGTGTTCCTTGATCACTGAGTAATATGTGCAGACATCCAAATCATGTAACTACATTCTCAAATAGAAATCGTGTAGTAGTCTCCATGGTGCAATCTAGGACTGGTGTTGCTTCTACCCATATTTTCAAATACTATGTCGTAGTTATTATGTACCTTTCCCTTGATCTTCTTGCTTGTGGATTGATTGGCCCCACAAAGTCTATGGCTCATTTATTAAATGATTTCAATGTAACTTGTGGATTTAAAAGAATTTCATCCCTCATGGATGGATTCCCTACCCTTTGACATACATCGCATGACTGACAATATTCCTTAGCATCTTTATGAAGTGTGGGCCACCAAAGGCCTGCACATAAAATATTTTATGACATCACTTTTCTTGCATAATGTCCTCATACAATCCCATCACATGCTTCTATGAGTATCATCGGTCTTTCATGTTCCAACACACATCATCTCAATATTCCATATGCACCCAACTTGTATAAATTCCCTGCAATCAATTGATAATCCGTTTCTTTCACTACTAGTTATTTCTTCTATGCAATTGTCATATCTAATGGGGTCATTCATGTACTTAAAAACTGCATGATGTCTGAGAAGTAATCATCCACCATTTTGACTGCAAATAGTTGTGCATATGGTAAGCTATCATTTAAATTCCCTGCATCTTCTCTTGAGAGAGTGTGTGATAAATGATTTGGTCCTGCATTCAACTTCCCTGGTTTCACCACAACCTCAAAATCGTATTCCTGAAACAACAGTAGCCATCTGCATATTATCCCCCCCAACACTGACTTGTTGACTATGTATTTTAGTGCAGAATGGTCTGTGTACATCTTAAAGTGAGACCCCAATACGTAATGTCTAAACTTCTATAGCACATATACCATTGTCAATCCTTCTCACTCTATAGTGGTATAATTCTTCTTTTCTATAGACAAATTCCTATTTGCAAACCCAATTGGGTGATCTATGTATCCCTCCCCTGGTTGAGATAGTACTGCACCCAATGCTATAGATGATGCATCTACATGAACATGGAACTCCTTGTTCCAATCTAGAAAGATCAAAATTGGTTCAGTCACTAGTTTTTTCTTTAAGGTGTCCAAACCCTTCTGACAGTCCTCGTTCCATTGGAACTTTGCTTCCTTCTTTAGCAAATTTTTCGTAGGTGTTGCGATCTATGCATATCCTTTGATAAAATTTCTCTAATATCTTGTGTGACCCAGAGTCACCCTCATCTTTATAAATTATGTAGCTGGTTCTAAATTCAGAATCACTACAATCTTGGTTGGATCCACTAGTAATCCATTATTATAGACTAAATGTCCCAAAAATATTCCAAACGATGCACAAAAAATACAATTCTTCAAATTTAGTGAGATCTGACACTGTCTACACCTATCCAACATTATTCTAAGTACTTCTATGTGATTCTATAGTATACTGAACATTTTCCAATTGTCTAAGTATACTTCAAGAAGTTTATGAATAAATTCCTTGAACGTTGCAAACACCACTCTTGAAAACATTGCAAGGGCATTCTTTAGTCCAAAGGGCATTGTTGTATATTGATAACTTCCCCAATCTATCCTAAAAGTATTCTTGTATCGGTCTTCCTGCACAATTTTGATCTGATGGTACCCCGAGAATCCATCTATGAAGGAATAAGTCTATTTCCCTCCTACATTCTCCAACACCTCATCTATGAATGGTGTTGGAAATGGATCATGTAAAAACACATCATTCAACTTCCTCATATCCATGAAAATATCGATCCATCTTGTCTTCTTTTCTTTCACTACCATTGGACTTATCCACTCTGATTCCACCACAGGTTCAATGATCCCTACATCTAGCATTATGTCTATTTCTTCTTTAACCTTCTCTTTGTACTTTGTATTTAACCTGTAAGGCCTCTATCACATTGTCTTAGCACCTGGTTTCAAAGGAATCTTCATCTCGCCTAAATCCCCAGCTATCCTCTTCATCTCTGAGAATGTAGTTGGGAATAGGTATTGATATTCTCACAAAAAGTCTGCAATCTTTTCTAATGTCTCATTGCTCCAGTAATCCCCTATTGTGAAAACTTTGGATTCTTTGACATCCCGATGTTTACCTTTTGCATTTTTATTGGTTGTGTGTACACATTGGACTCAATATCTAGCCATTATACTTCCCATTATCCTTTTGTTTCAGGTACTTGCACTTTCCTAGGCTCCTCTTCATCCTATTCTTCCTTAGGAACACTGTAGCACTCCAATAACTCATGGAAAGTCATAGAAGTTATGTGTGCATCCCACACTAGTACCACCTCCATCAACCCTTCTTTTGAAAAGATCTTGGTTCAAATATCCTGTAATGTTGCATCCATTAAGGGGGATTTGTGTTCAAACGTAAATGTTACAAAGAACCTCTAAGTCAACTCATCCAAGTTGGTTATTTCTCTACGCATTTCCAATTCCAAATACCAATTCTTTGGAATTGGATCCACTGTATGTATAAATATATGTGTCCATTCCTCCTTTGGTGTCAAGCCCCATTTGTTTTTGCACTGCTCCACATGTTTTTTTGGGTCACTTTCCCCTATATATTTTTGCACAATATCTTATACCTTGGTACCAAACCTTACTTGCATTAGGCTTCTACATTGCGACCAGTCTTTCATTCCCTCTTTGTGTGCATCCCACCATCTGGATGAAGTCACTTTTAGGAAAAAATATAGTGCCAACATCCCTTGTTGTTTAGGTACCTTCAACTCAAACTATTTTACAAACAAGATTATATCAGTCAATCTATCATACCTGGGTAGATCACATAACATTTTTCTAATCCATTGTAAGGATCAAGTTATCTGTGCACATCATCTTGTTGATACTTCATGCATCCGCTGCTACCAATCCTCCATATCTTCCTCTGAATCCGATGCACACAAACATATACTTATCCAACTTAGCACACCATATGCAGTGGGGTTTACATAATCATCCATTTGCGCAGTCATGTTATACAAATTGTCAATTTTGTTTGCTCTTGTTGGCTCAATGTATCCTTTTCCTTCTATTGGGTCCAATGGTGCAATCACTTTCAAATTGTCGAATTCAAATATCATTTCTCTCCTTTTTATATTAATGATCGCCTCAATCAAATTACCATTCGAGTCCCATCAATGTTGGATATGGTTGGCTATAATCCATGATTTCAATAAATTCTGCCACATTGTACACCCCATCTATGTTCACCAGTACTCTTGTCAATCAACCAATTGGTACTATTTTGTGTTGATCTGTGAGCCTTAACTGAAAAGGAGACCAGAAAAACTTGGGTTTTCCCATCATCTCCCAATTCGTCTTAGGTAACACATTCACTTCATACCCAAAGTCCAACGTAACAGTATCCACATCATATTCCCCAATCTATGTGGTGAGTCTAAATTATCCATTGGTCCTCTTCCTGCGCAGTACCTGATTCACCACCGTATATGTGATGGAAGTTTCCCTTCCTTGTGTGAAATGATCTATTATCTCATATAGTGCATTCAACGAAGTTTCATCTTTCATTATCTCTTCACAAATTCTTAGGAATTTTCTTAGAGTTCTTACCTTCCCAGTTGGATTCTCTAGCCCAGCGCAATCATTGACCTCCTACGTAGATGATGTTGATGCTCTCCAATCCTGTCCAAGTACCTCTTTTCTTTCCCTCTGATATGTCTCATTTTCCTGTTGAGGGTCAAATGTTGGCATAGGCCTGGTGGAATTCCTTACCCACTGCTCAGCCTGCTTTCCTCCATTCATCACATCAAACCCTATTTAACTCCTCTATGCATAACAATTGATATTCTTGGCCCTTCATTGTTTTTCTTTGCTGATATTTTATTTACATTCTGATTTGGATTATGGTTATTATTAGGGTTTCCTTCCATTTTGAAACTATTTGAGGAAAATATTTTATTGCATAGTCCACTGTTATACAATATGTGCATGTTGTACAAGGATTCGAGCAGTCACAGGATAAATGTCCAATTTGATTACAATTGTAACATACTATCGGTCCTCTTCCTCCTCTGCCAAAATTTTCTCTATCTCGATCTCTGCCAAAATTTCCTCTATTACCTTGATTAAATCCTCTCTAGTTATTCTATTATGGACCACCCCCTTCTATCGTATCATTCTCCTCCTAAATCCTATACATATATGAAGTGTTCTCCCTCATCAAATAGAATACGCAGAAATCCTTCTCTTCATGTTCGATGAACTTGCAAAAACTGCAAAATACGTTCCTTGGTGTAAGTTGATACTTATGCAGTAATCGACACTCAGTTGGATGATGTCCCCATTTATTACATATCTCGCAATACCCCCCTCCTAGTAGTGTATTTGGTGCTCCAGACGCTAAATACTATGCAAAGGTTAGGCATGTGTCCTTGTGGTGGAATTTTTTCCTACACTTGTTACACCAAACTTGTTCTCATTTCTCCTTCCCTTTTGTAATATCTTCTAGTTGAATCACAAATGCAGCCAACTACATATGAAATTGTGCCATCCCTCCACTATCTCCTACAGGGGATGCTTCCAACTTCATTGCAATATCTAATGCTTCAGGTTGCGACGCAACCTTATGTTGAATCAATGACCTGCGAATGTGTGGTAGAAGTCCTGCAATAAACCATTCTTGATGTTGTTCATTAGGGATCTGGAAAGTCGGTCTACCCATCATATCCTTAAAATGTTGATCAAAATCCTAGACTGATTCATTCTTCTCCTATTTAATCTCCTTCAGCTCTGTAATGTACTGTGACTCTCACTTTGGCTTCTTGAACTCTTTCAACAATGTTTGTCTTATCTCCGGCAATGTCTTGGCTTGTCCTGTAGGTGTGGTACTCTACATATTCATGTACCCAACTAACGCAGGACCTATAAATGTTACTGCCAACTACAAAATCTTCACGCCCTCATCCTGAACATTCTTTGCAGCCCAAATTGTCTCGTAGACAAATAGATGTTATTTTGGGTCCTCTAACCCAACTCCATGGAACTCAAGTAGTCTCAGGGTGTTTTCTACCCTTCCATGTTTCTCTGTGTAGTAAATACTCTTGGAAATGTTGGTTGACTTTGAATATGCACACTGCTTTGATTGGGACTAATTTTTCCAACCTTGCTACCTATGAGTGATTTTGATAAGTATTCAACTTTTAT
Organism: Picea sitchensis; assembly: GCA_010110895.2. Classification (NCBI taxonomy): domain Eukaryota; kingdom Viridiplantae; phylum Streptophyta; class Pinopsida; order Pinales; family Pinaceae; genus Picea; species Picea sitchensis. The sequence continues at coordinate 31,731 of SNQJ01S0033972.1, read as the reverse complement.
CTCTGATTGTGGTGACGCACATGGGCTCATGGATTTGACACAGGACCTAATTTGAGTAGGACTTAATGGATATTATAATATGGGATTGGACTGGAACTCCTCTTCCTCTCCTCTTAGGTGTGGCATCTCGACGATTTTGATTATAGCACAAGGTTCTCTCCCCTCTGGATCATTGTATGGCTCTCCTTTCTCAAACCCAATATTTCTCCTCTTATACCTCCTTCCTCCGTGAAATACTCCAAACTCATCTTCTTCCTCTAGTATACCCTATTCATTCGTTTGCATCCTTAGTCCCTCACTTCCTTCATTTTTTACTTTGTTCTCTCATGTCCTTAGACTATCCTATTGGCATCCCCTAGTTCCCCTATGTGCGCGATCCCATTAGAATTTGGACTCCATGGTAATCACACACTTATCACACAACAACATCTTTATCCATGTACCGAATGATTTCATGAACCTTCCACGTGAACCTTTGAAAAATTTCCTTTCTGCAACACTGTATGATTGGGTATAATCTACTGCAAATTATGTAATATATCCTCCTAATATATTATCCAATGAGAAATCAACTACACAAGTAGTTGGATTACTTACTGAATTTAGTTTTCTTACCAAATCAAGAGTCCAATTCCTCAGCACTACAGTTCAGTATCTTCCAATATTCTCCACTAATCTTTCTAACCACTCTGTCAAAATAATCAGAAATTCGCCCAAGAAAATTTCATGCAGTTTTGTATATAGATACCTTTGCATCTATTTCTTGTCACTCATTTGAGGGTTTCTGTTCTTTTTTCAAGAAAACTCTGGTTCCTTCCTTTCCAACCATTCTGAGATCTCTTTCTTAGTAGGCCTCCAAAACATTCCCTCAATCACAGATTCCAAGTCTTGGAAACAAAACCACATGTTGGTGTGTGCATCGTTGTAAGGCCCTAGGTTTGAGTTATCATGTTGAACAAAACACTTCAGACACTACCCCTTTTGGCATCACCTACATGCAATTGAAGTCTCACCCGAGGTATCTATTGGGGTTGCAGGAACCCAGTTTCTATAGTAGTGAGGGAATGGGAGGTGATCATCTTATTCATTCTTACTTATCGGTTTTGTGTGTCTTATTCTGTATTTTATATTCTTAGGTTACTTAGTGAATTTAGTTATGTATTACCATTGTACCTCATATTAAAACATAAACACATTACTGTAAAAATTGTAACTATTGTGCAATGATTACACATAAGAAAAATCTATTCTAACATGCATCCAGACAATATCCATGATCAATCACATAAAAGACGGTAAACATCATATTTAACGTAGTTCACCCAACTTTGGGACACGTTCACAATGATTGGATTATTTATTACTCTTTATGAAATTGTCTCAAGATTGCGCACTATACTTACAAAGATACATCATGTTATATTTTCCTTCTCCTAGCCTATTCATTCTACAGTGCAAGCCTCTCTCTCCCTCTGCATCATCTCTTGAACATTCATACATAGACTCTTTCCTTCTTAACATATTCTATCACTCTCCTTAATGATAGGAACTCTCAACAGCTTGGAATAGACTCCATAGTACCACTTGAGAAGAACCCTTATTCTCCCAATGCATTACATATTTATACATGAATTCTAGGGCTTAAAACCCTACTTTTCTCATCCCAAAACCCTATTACAATTCATTACAACTCAAGTTAAATTGTTATCCAAGCTACTTTTACTTCTTTGACGCTTGCATGACATTTTTTCACTCTGATTGTTTTTCTTCTTGATTTTGCACATCCTTCTATATTTAGCATGTCAGGATATCATCCTTCCTTTTCGCTCTCTTTTTTCTCTTGTTTTATTCCTCTACTTTGTTCTTCTTACTGCGCATAGTAAGAAATCAATTTTGTAAGGAGATTTGTTCCATATTTTGTCAAAATTGCTAAACTACTTCCAAGAATGATTAAGAAAGATGTTCATTTTAAATGGAAACCAATGGAGAAGAAAGCATTAGAGAATATCAAAGACACCATCGGTGTTTCCCCATCCCTGTGAAGTCCATATTACACCAAGGATTTCTTTTTGTACACATTTGTGTCTGATCATTCTCTTGCAGAAGTGCTCACACAGAAGGATGAGCAAGGAGATGAATATCTAGTTGCATTCATGAGCACTAGACTACAAGGTGTTGAGCTTAACTATCCACCAGTGGATAATAAATATTTTTTTGTCCATAAAGAAATCAAACCTTTCAGACCTTATATTCTAAATAATCACATGAAATTTATCATCCCTCACCCAGAGGTCGAGTCTCTTTTCATCCAAAGAGAGCTAGGAGAGTGACAAGGTAATTGGATGATGTCCTTACAAGAATATGACATGGAGTTTAAACCATCCAAAATTGTGAAAGATCAAGGCCTTTGCAAACTAGTGACACAAGATATTGGTGATAAAGATAAAGTGGAGGACGAGTGGCAAGAGGAACCAACAATTTATACATTATAAGTTCCTTACATTCTAGCTATTGAAGGATCATATTATAACGATCTCAAATATTACCTTCAACATGGCACAACCCTGTATCACCTTAATTTTAAGTAGAAAATATCACTTAGATTTAAATCCCTACAATATCAGTTGCACATGGCATCCTGTTTAGAAATAACTATGATGGATTGTTTCTTTGGTGCCTCAAAAAGCAAGGCGTTGATAAGGTCCTTAAGGAAATGCATGACAGACCAGCAGGAGGCCATTTTTCAGGAGACACAATAGCTCACAAGGTATTAAGAGTTGGATATTATTGGACCATGCTTTTCAAATATGCCCATGCATATTCACGAAGCTGTGAAGCATGCCAGAAAGTTTCATAAAGAGAGTATAAAGTTGTGATCCTACTCCAGCATGTTTTTGTTAAATAACCCTTCGAACATTGGGGGTTGAACATAAGTGGTGATATTAATCCCCATTCCTCCAAGAAACACAGGTATATCCTAACCACTACTGATTATTTTACACGTTGGATTGAAGCAACACCACTGATCAAAGTGAATTAAGAGGTAGTGATTAATTTTATTGAACAATACATCATCACGAGGTTTGGATTTCCTAACTCTCTAGTGTTTGATAACATAAATTATTTTTCATCTTCAAAGTTACCTAATTTTTCCTTGGAAAAGGGAATTATTTTGAAGTACTCAACCAACCATTATCCTCAGTGTAATGGCTTGGTTGAATATACAAACAAGAACCTAATATGGTTTCTTAAACGAATTGTAGTTGATCATCAGAGAAATTGTTACAATGCTCTATAAAATTCCCTCTGGGATGATCGCGTCACTCCTAAGGCCTCCATAGGAACTTCCCCATATTTCCTTGTTTATGGGAAATAAGTTTTTTTACCCTCGAATATCTACCTTCCTTCCCTACAACTCATCCAATAGTCTCGAGGAAGAGAATGTCTCGTCATTCAAAGACATATCAATACCTTGTTGAAATTAGAAGAAAATCATGCAAAGGCTAAAATCAACTTTGAAACTCATCAACATATCGTTAAGCGTTGGTTTGATAAGAAATTTGTTGATGAGAAATAATTCCAAGATGGGGATTTAGTCCTCAAATGGGACAAGCCACATGAATATAAAGGGAAGCATTCGAAATTCCAACAATTATGGCTTGGGCCCTATGTTATAAAAGAGAATATTGGCCAAGGTACCTATTGATTAAAAAATATTCAAGGGGAAGTTGACCTCCTTACTGTTAATGCACATATCCTCAAGCACTACATCAGCTAGCCTTCAGGGAAGCTCCTCCTTTGTACATAAATAAAATTTTGGTTTTCACTTCTCATTTCTTGCTCAACTTCTACTTTTTTTTCCATTTGTTTTCCAGCATTTTCTAGCTTGTTCGATTTTTAGATATTTTGTTTTTCTTCTTGAAAACTGTCATCTTGGGTTTCTTGAATTTTTTATAGCATAGTTCTAGTTATGCTTCTAAATCATAGAACATTTTGTGTCAATAGCATAATAAATTTGTGACCTAGATTTTAGACACATCCCATCTTAATCATATAGCTTTATTATGAACTACCCCAAGTCAAATCTAGTAGAGGAACATAGCTCACAAATATACAAGAATAACACAATGAAGCAAGGAACCATGGGTCTTACCTAAGAAAAGGTCGTCATATTGTATGGAATAAAAGGAAATTATTTAGGAGATACATCTATAGTATTCTAGAGAGTGTCACTCAACGATTTCGCTCATTTATGGTCAATTTAGCAAATCTCACTATCAAAAGTATCATCGCTAGTTCCTTTAAAGGAGAACTAGAATCCCCCCATCCACCTCTCTCTAAACAAAAGAGAATCAAATTTTATAAAAGGTAAAGTCTTGGGGAAAGTAATTCCATATCACATGGGACATGCAAGAATCTATTTCGAGGCTATGGACACTCACTGGTAGCAGAGAAAGGCTTGTGACACCAGGGTGACTCCATCGGGGCTATGGCTGCTTGTTGGTAGTAGAGCAACACCATAGAGATTCACCATAGCTTGCATTTTCAGCATCCTTGGTGTTCGTTCTCCATAATACTCCTTATGCATCCCTTTAAGTCATTTATTATATGAAAAAGAAATCATTGAAAGGTAATAAGGTCTGAGGCACAGTCCTAACCTCTTCTTTTGTATCATCCAAACTCTATCTCATCAAAATATGAGTTATGGGACTATTGATGGCCAAAATTGATTGTATTCAACATCATAAGGAGATCACCCGGTCAGGGTCCCAATTAGACCCTTTTTCCATTTTGGATGGTGATTCCGACTAGGTTTATGGGTCCAATTACCCTTCTCTTAAGACTCGCCTAACGTTAATTTAGCCTAATCTATATTGTATGTACAGTTGTCTATATACAAGGCATTCATCTTGTTAGTGTATGATAGTATATTATTATTATTAACAAACTAAATGGAAAGGAATCACATGTATGTTATTACTTTGAAAAATATGATCCCCTTAAGATGATTGAAATCAGGGCTCGGTCTAGCCACAATGAGGCTTTCTCCTATGTAAGGAGACTTAAAGAAATGAAAAGAATTTGACCTAAATGAAAATGCAGATTAATCCTAAGACGAAAGTGAACAAAAGAAAAACATATCAAAATCAGGAGAAGGATATCCTTACTCCTAATAAAGCTAAAGAGTATCTAATAAGAAGAGGGAAGGAGTGTAATTGTAACTGGGGTTAAGATGGACCTGCAAATCATCAAAATAGTTCAAGGATTCATAGGTTGTTCAAACAAATACACAATGAAATAATTCTAACAAATAGTTATAAAACAAACTCATGTATATACCCAAATACAATCATGTAAAATGAATTCATTGTGAGATTTATATTTAACAAAAGAAGTAGTTTATTTTAATCCAATATAAAGGAAATCAAGACAAGTTTGAAAATGACCAATAAATATTTATTAGTCATTACAAACTAATCTCCATAAAATCATAATAAATCTTGGTTCAAATCTTGTGCAGCCCTACAAAGATAGATTTTAAACAAAGAATTCACTAACATAAAACAAATGAGATCAACAATAGTGCTCATATCAATTTTCATTACACTAATGAAATAGAATCTAAACCAAAATGAAAACAATCATCAAAGAAACAATAATAAGTTTGCAAATACAGTACAACACTGTAAAGAAATGAAAAATTATTATCATTAGCTCCAAAAAAATTCACACATTCCTATGAGTCCTGAACTCCTTCAAGAAGCATCTTTACAATAGTGAAAATTCCTCTCCTCTCAGAGATCAAAACTCTTCTTATTCTACAGAAAAGATCTCTATGTTACAATAGTGTCATTGAAAGTATCTTCCTGTAGAATTTTCCCTCCCAAGTTTCATATCTAGAGCCCCTATACAACCTGAATAAAAAATAAAAAATTATACATTCATTTTTCCTTCAGGTTGAATATCCCTTAAGTCATCCAAAACTTTCTCATCAATCAGCCATAGAATTCGGAACAAAAACAGCTACATAATCTTCAAAATGTTAATTCTGGACAGAACCTTCCCAAAATAAACAGCATATCTCCCAAACAGTTTAACCTCTTCACAAATCCTTTTATGATAAGGTAAATGGACATGTTTTGGAAGTGGGTTTTCAACCATTTGAATATGTTCCTCATTGATTTCCCGTAAATTGACATAAAAAATTTATTCATGTGAGCTAGTCGTAACAACAAATATGGGAAATACTTCCTCCTTCCTGATAATATTTATCCCAAAATGTTAACTTTCTTAGGAAACAACTCATGTGAGAAGTAAATAAACCCATTCTCCAAGTGGGTTTTTGACAATTTTGAGAAATTCCTCTCTGATCACTCAGAAATCGACCTACAAAATTGTTTCATATGAGTTTGTCGTAACAACAATTCTGGTCCACCTCCTTCCTGATACGATTTCTCCCAAATGGTTGAGATTCTTGGAAAATAATTTTGGGATAAGGTAATTGACACATGACACATTTGTCTAGTTATATCATGAGAAATACAATTTTGAATAAATTGATCAAAATTTGCATATGCAGCAATTTCACTCTCACCATCAAACTACTTTTTTGATAATATTTTAACTATCTTTAATGGAGTGATACATGATACTCGTCCTAAAATACATCTCCATATAGGATTTTGGGAAGAATTCATTGAAAATAAAAATAATTAAAAACAAAAGACTCTGTGAACCATCTTTTCAGTCTGGCCTTCCTTCTAGCGCCAAAAATGTTGATGAGCAAAATTGACCATATTCAACATCACAAGGAGATCACTTGGTTAGGTTCCCAATTAGACCCATTTCAGTTTGGGATGGTGATTCCGACTGGGTTTATAGGTCCAGTTGCCCTTCTCTTAAGACTAGCATGAGGTTAATTTAGCCTAAGTTATCTTGTATTTACAATTGTCTATGTACAAGGCCTTCAGCTTGTTAGTGTATGATAGTAGATTATTATTATTAACAAACTGAAGGGAAAGGAATCACCTATATGTTATTACTTTGAAAAATATGATCCCCTTAAGATGACTAAAATCATGGCTCAGTCTAGCCACAATGAGGCTTGCTCCTACGTAAGGAGACTTAAATAAATGAAAAGAGTTTAACCTAAATGAAAATGCAGATTAATCCTAATATGTGAGTGAAGAAAAGAAAAACCTATCTTAATCAGGAGAAGGATAGCCTTATGCCTAATCAAGAGAAAGAGTATCTAATAAGAAGAGGGAAGGACTGTAATTGTAATTGGGGTTAATATGGACCTGCAAATCATCAAAATAGTTCAAGTATTCATAGGTTGTTCAAGAAAATACACAATGAAATAATTCTGACAAATAGTTATTAAAAAAAACTCATGTATATACCAAAATACAATCATATAAAATGAATTCATTGTGATATTTATATTGAACAAAAGAAGTAGTTCATTGTAATCCAATATAAAGGAAATTAAGACAAGTTTGAAAATGATCAATAAATATTTATTAGTCATTACAAACTAATCTCCATGAAATCATAATAAATCTTGGTTCAAATCTTGTGCAAACCTGCAAAGATAGTTTTAAACAAAGCATTCACTAACATAAAACAAATGAGATCAAAAATAGTGCTCATATCAATTGTATGTACACTAATGAAACAAAATTTAAACGAAAATGAAAACAATCATCAAAGAAATAATACTAAGTCTGCAAATCTAGTACAACAGTGTAAAGAAATGAAAACTTATTATCATTAGCTCCAAAAGTTGTCATAGAGTCCTCTGAGTCCTGAACTCCTTCAAGAATAAAATTTACAATATTGCAAATTCCTCTCCTCTTAGAGATCAAAACTCTACCTATTCTACAAAAAAGATCTCTCTATTACAATAGTGCCATTGAAAGTATATTCCTGCAGAATTTTCCCTCCCAAGTTTCACATATGGAGTACCTATACAACCTGAATAAACATAGTTTTATACATTCATTTTTTCTTCAAGTCGAGTCTCCCTTGAGTCAACAAAAAATTTCTCATCAATCGACCACATAATTCGAAACAAAATCAACTACAGAATTTGCAAAATACTAATTATGGAAAGAACCTGCCCAAAAAAGAATCATGTCTCCCAACCAGTTTAACCTCTTCTCAAATCCTACTATGAGGGTAAATGGGCATGTTTCTGAAGTGGGTTTTCAACCGTTTGAAGAGATTCCTCATCGATCGCCTGTAAATAGATTTGTAAAATTGTTTCCCGTGAGTTGGTCGTAAGAGCATATTTGGGAAATTTTGCCTCCTTCCTGGTAATCTTTCTCAAAAAATATTAATTTTATGAGGAAACTTCCCATATGAGAATTAAATCGACCCATTCTACAAGTGATTTTTCGACCATTTTAATAAATTCCTCTTTAATCGCTCGGAACTCAACTTCCAAAATTTCTTCCTATGAGTTGGTCGTAACAGCAAATCTGATCCGCCTACTTTCTGATAAGATTTATCTCAAACTATTGAGATTTTGGGTGAATCCTTTTAGGATAAGGTAATTGACCTTGTTTCAGAAGTGGGTTTTCAACCGTTTGAATAAATCCCTCATCGTTTATTCGAAATGAAAGTTGGAAGATAGCCTCCTGAAACTGATATGAATTTTCCATTTAATGTTGCCCAAGAACTACACCTTGTAGAGATGAATAATTTTAATTGAATGAATTATTTTTGGAATATTTTGGAGACTATATTTGAACTCCATATATGTAATAGACACCTATAACAAAAAGAAAATAAATTAATAACAAAAACCTATTAAAATGTGAACTACAAGATCTCCAAATCTTAATTAACCAAAATCAATTAATAAAATCAAATTTGATTGATATCACATATTTTAAATATACTAGATTGGACATTATATTTTGATATTTGGGAATATTTTGCAAATTTGAGGAAATTAATTTTATAAGATTTAATAAACACTCAATTGTTGGCAAATTTTAATCAACCAATTGATCCCTATTTTAGAATCACATGTTAATTATTGAATGATAAAAATATTTCTCATAATCTTGCTTCAGAACAAAGTGAATATGAGGATTTCATATTAAAACAATTATCAATAATTAACCAAGTTGTGATATAATAATGTCCAATGAAAAACCAATCTAATCACCTAAATGATAAAATATTTACATGACTATATAATCAAATCAAATCAAACCAATCATATCAATGGAAAGATATCAATGAGACGAAGATGGTGAGAACATCAAAAGGACAAACAAGACATAAAAAATAATAGAGATAGAAAACCAAAAACAAATCAAGGTGACATTACCAAAACTAATAAGGAGACCCCTTTAATTTTTGAGAAAATTATGGGGGGTGTTGTGGCCACAAAAGAGACCTATTATTTCTCTCTTGGGATATGCATGATAATGTACCCTTCCCAGAAAATGTGTGTGGATACCATCTTACATAGATTCAAAGATTCTCCTAGTGTGTTTCCATGTGTTGTGCTAGGCACTACAACCCTCCATTTTCCGTGTAATTCATTTGTAAATTTCTTTGAAAAAATGGATCCCCTTACATTATTGAATTTGATAAGCTCCTCCAGTAGTTTATTTACTTAGTTCTCAATCCCATCATTCAAATTTCACTTCCCTAAATTTACATCTCTCAAAAAAGTAAACACTTAAAAATTTCTTCCAAAACAAGTCTTAAAAATTTCAGTAAAGTTAATCGAAACTCCTTCGATGTACATTGGAGGATTTACCTTGAACTCCTCTAATGTACATTAGAGTATTTCCTCCCAATTCCTCCAATAAGCTTTAAAAGAGTTCTTACTCTTCCCTCCAATGATATTTTCCATCGCTCAAGTTGTTTGCAACTCCTTCAATGAAATCGAAGGAGTTAACGTTAACTCTTTTGATTTCATCGGAGGAGTTTCCTCCATCCACTTCGATAGAACCGATGCATTTCATGTTACTTTCTTCGATGTATATTGGAGGACTTCCCATGAATTCCTTCGATGTACATCCACTAAAAAATTTGGTTCATTTTGCGACGGTTATTTCGACGCTCTTACGTCGTTATGTCATGGATATTGCGACGAATCTTGAGTCTCTCAAACGTCGTATCATGGAATGTGGAAATTTCGACGAACTTCAATTAACGTCGCAAGAGAGACGACCATAGGTAACTTCTCACAATTGCGACAAAAAAAGAAATATCATCGCCAATACGACAATAAAGGAAAACTAAGTGAAACCAATTGTTCGTCGCAATTGAGACAACACTTTTCGTGGTGTATATAGCAAATTTGTCGCAGGTTTTTTATTACCGTCGAAATTGTGACAACAAATTTTCTTGGTTTATATTGCAAATTTGTCACATGATTATTATTGTCGTTGAAATTGTGATGAAAACTTTTCTTGATTTATATAGAAAATTTGTCGCAAGAATTTTTATTGTCGTCGAAATTGCGATGACAACTTTCCTTGGTTTATATAGAAAATTTGTCGCAAGATTATTATTGTCGTCGAAATTGCAACAACAACTTTTCTTGATTTATATAGAAAATTTGCCTCAGGAATTTTTATTGTCATCGAAATTGCAACGACAACTTTTCTTGGTTTATATAGCAAATTTGTCATAGGATTTCTGTTGTGCGTCGAAATTGCGACGAAAAACATTTATTTTTAGGAGATATCAATAAAATTTTATTTTAGAGCAATCTTGTGGGAATTAATGCTAACTTGAAAGTTAGCATTAATCCATGTTAATACATTATGGGATCAAATATGCACTTGAAAGTTCTTTTAAGATAATATTTGGTAAGAGTGTGCCTCGGTAAGAGGCCAAATAAGGCTTCCAAATTAAAACTTTATCCTAAAAACCAAAAGTGACTTGGAAATGTGCATGGAACTATTAAAACTTTCTTAAGTTGTTTGGTTTTCGTGCCATAATAATACAACCATGAAAAATCGATTACTATAAGTCCCTGTTTCCCAAAGGGTAGGGACTAATAAAATAAAACAAGCCTTGGAGAATACAAATGAACTGAGGGGATATTATAGCTAAAGGTAAGCATGAATGTATGATTTCATAAAAATAATGATGTTTCAAGGAACACATTTCTAACACAATAGATTGAATACATGATTTACTACAAAAGGTTTTCATAATAGTAGGAGGGAATTGAACTGTTAAGCCCTAACATTGGCTCATTAGCCCTTACTTATGGCATATTACATTGGTAAAGTTATTTTATTTATGTCATCTTTATTCCATTAGTTGCAATTATACCTCCTAGTCTCCTATATATACCAAGGAGACATTTTCATTTGGAATCATCTTGTACTTGAACATTTAAGTGGGGTAAAAGGAGGTTGCCCCCTCGAAGAGGCTTATTATCTGAAATTATCTCTTCTTCAAGGCATTGAGTAATTTTTCTGAGGTTTTTCTATGCTATATTCATATTTGGTTCTTAACATATGGTATCAGAGCTCAAGGTCTTGGGGTTTTGCTGCTACATCTGAGACACCTTGGAATTTTCGCTATAACTTGTTTTCTACAATGTTTCAGAAGGAACGGCTTGGAGCATATTTGGTAGACATATCAAGGTACATTGGGTTAACATTTCATCTCCTGGGGCCTTATAGTTTCGGAGATATAGCCTGTAAGATATAGGCTTCTGGAATCATCCTGAACTGAGTCGTTGCGGAATTTTCACTATAAAAAATGTTCTATAATGTTTCAGACCCTGAACTCTGGACGATCTTCACATAAATTAGTAAGGTATTTGTGGTATAAATTTCAAATTTTGGGTCATCTTAAATTTGTAGATACACCCTGTGGAAGATAGGGTATCTGACTAGTCCTATTGACTAGTCTCAAGAAGGTGTTATAGGTAAAACAATCATAACTTCGTCCTAGAGTATCCAAATTAAGTGGGACTAGTTTCATTGGATAGTGGACAGTCTGTAGTATATCTGGTATGAGTTTCAAAATTTTATATCAATTATTTTTTGTGGGGAACGCTATACAAGTGAGATCTCCTGGAAAGGCCAAAAATCAGCAAGTTGTGGGGAAGTTACCTTAAATTCCACTTTGCACATCCTATTTTGATTAGACCTATGGAATTGCAGAGAAGAAATATCATAGAACTACATAAAAGAAAGTTTCATACCCAGAAGGGCCGAAACTTGTGAGATACAACAGAAGAAAGATTGTCTAGCAGAACCACCTCAAAATCAAGGTTCAAAAGTGATACTTGGCCAACATGCCACCCAAAAAGGGAACTTCTACACAAAATAAGCCTCCAGAAAATCCTAATTGGACTCTTGATGAAGGTGAAGAAATGTGTAGTGACATAAATGATTTACAAAAGAAGATAGTAACAAAAGATGAACTACAAGAGATGGAAGCTAAGTTGGAGGCAAAGATGGATGGTTTAAAAGAGGAGATCATGGAAGTATTGAAAAATTTCGTAACAAAGAAGAAACCTGAAAGTGAAAATGCATCCCATGAAATTCATGATGAGGAAACAAGGAAGGTGAATCAATAATGGAGAAACTCCAACTTTGGTTTGAAGACCAACCACGTTCCTAAGATCGATATGAGGAAGTTTGATGGCAAGGACCCAATCACATGGATACTTCAGATGGAGCAACTCTTTGATCTACATAATATGCCACATACACAAAAAGGTACGAATTGCTTCTTTATATTTAGAACCTAATCAATTGGTATGGTATCGATGGCTTTGTTTTCACAAATCACTCGTCACTAGGACAATTTTCATGGAAGAAATGATAGCACACTATGAGGATACAAGGAGCAATACCTTCTTTAGCCAATTGATAAATCTCAAGAAAAAGGGTTTAGTTACCAAGCACATTGAGAACTTCCAAAGATTGAATATAAAGGTAACCGATATTTCAGATGAGCACTTGATTGATGTATTCATAGGAACTTTAAAGGATAACATTCAACATGAGGTTC
>SNQJ01S0033972.1:0-15997 GCA_010110895.2 Picea sitchensis | reverse complement strand
CCATGGCACATAATCGCATGAAACAACAAGCAGATCAACATCATAGTGAAAGAAGTTTTGAAGTAGGGGATTGGGTGTTTTTAAGACTACAACCATACAAACAAATGTCCCTCAAGCAAGACAAGAATGATAATAAATTATCACCAAAGTACTATGGCCCTTATAAGGTGTTGCAAAAGGTTGGTACTATGGCATACAAATTGGAGTTGCCAGCATCTTCACAAGTACACCTAGTTTTCCATGTTTCATGCTTAAAGAAGGTTATAGGTGACAAGATCCCAGTTCAAACTATATTTCCAGAACTTGACAAGGAAGGAAAAATCATATTGGAGCCTGAAGCCATCACTGACACAAGAATTCGCCAGCTGAGGAATAGATCTATTTCAGAGTATCTCATTAAATGGAGGAAACTATCGGCTGAAGATTCCACTTGGGAAGATGATTCTTTTATACAGAAGAATCCAGAGTTACTCAAGCGTTGCGGACAACACTTGTCTCAAGGGGAGGGACATGTTAAGCCCTTATATTGGCTCATTACCCCTTAATTGGGGCATATTACATTCGTAATGTTATTTTATTTATGTTGGTGTTATTCCATTAGTTGTAATTATACCTCCTAGTCTCCTATATATACCAAGGAGACATTTTCATTTGGAATCATCTTGTACTTGAACATTTAAGTGGGGTAAAAGGAGGTGTCCCCCTCAAAGAGGCTTATTATCTGAAATTATCTCTTTTTCAAGGCGTTGAGTACTTTTTTGGGGGTTTTTCTATGCTATATTGATATTTGTGGGCCAAATAAGGCTTCCAAATTAAAACTTTAGCCTAAAAACCAAAAGCGACTTGGAAATGTGCATGGAACTATTAAAACTTTTCTTAAGTTGTTTGGTTTCCGTGCCATAATAATACAACCATGAAAAATCAATTACTATAAGTCCCTGTTGCCCAAAGGGCAGGGACTAATCAAATAAAACAAGCCTTGGAGAATACAAATGAAAACTGAGGAGATATTATATCTATAGGTAAGCATGAATGTATGAGTTCATAAAAATAATGATGTTTCAAGGAACACAGTTCTAACACAATAGATTGCATACATGATTTACTACAAAAGGTTTTCATAATTGTAGGAGGGAATTGAACACTATTTTTAGTATGTTCCTAAACATTAATGGAAAGCAATTTCATCCTTTATTATGTTCCGAAACATTAATAGAAAGAAATTTCATCCTTTATTGATTTTCTCATTTTTTGGTATTCAAAATCTATGGGAAAATTATATTTTCTCATTTTTTGGTATTCAAAATCTATGGGAAAATTATATTAACACTAGGAACAACATTTGGTAAGATAATTGTATGCTCGCAATATTGAAGGTATATATTCTCTTTATGTATATCTATGTGCATAAGTTTATTTAGTACTAACATAATGTTTTACTAGACAATTCATGAATGCTACATTAACATGCATTTTCTATAAGATCCTAAAATATTCATGCTCAAGTACCAAAGGGAAATAAATGTACAATTCATGAATGATACATTAAAATGCATTTTCTATAAGATCCTAAAATATTCATCCTCCAGTACCAAAGGGAAATAAATGTAATGAATGTTCACTAAACTACTTCTCTCAACAAAGAACTATGATAATCCTCCAAAGAAACCATATTTCCATATGCATTCAATATGTTGATTAAGTTGATTCCATAAAATTGGTAGCAAGTAGCATTAGCATGGAGCTTTCCTATTTCTCATTGCATTGACTACACTTTAGGGCATTAACTTGGTGGTAGCTTGGACTTAACCATGAGGTTTTTGGTTTCTTGTTTATCATTTCTTTGTTCAAGAGTTTATCATGTAATTACAATAATAATATAAGGAAACCACCATTCTAGAATAAAAATCACAATTGACAAGTTATGTTAGCTATAAATAACCGTGAATATGTGTGTGCAAAATAATAATGATTTCGTTGAGTGGAACATAGTTTTGGAACAACATATTTTGTACAATATTTGCTACACAAGACTTTCATAATTTTAGGTGGCAATTTCATATTATCATTACCATATTAATAACTATCAATAGAAAACAATGACATTATTTATATACGTACCCCTCTTTCGATACTAAAAGTTTATCTATGATGAATATCTCTTTAAATTAGCTCTAACATTTCATAATCTAATTGTACACCTACTATAATGAAGTTATATATTGTGTTTATGTATAGTTGTATTCTAACATGTTTATTTATGAGAATATCCATCCATGCTACAATAACATGGGTTTTCTAAAAGAGATTAACATATTCACTTTCAAGTAAGTACAAGGCAATAACTATATGGTGATCTACTAAAATACTTATATCACACAAATAAAAAGAAGTATGCTATTTTTTCAAAGTAGACATTGTTTTTTTTTTCTTTTTTTCTAACTTTTATAGACATAAACCAATACGTTTCTAGCCATATAAGATTTCATACCAAACAAAACCTATAAGTAGAAGGAAATAACTATAAAATCCATTCACTAAACTACTTCTCTCACAAAAATAAAAATAACCACTTTCTTTTGTCAAAGTAGACTAGATATGGGATTTAATTTGTATAGAGATAAATCCATACACATATGGGCACATAGGATTTGATACCAATGAAAAAATATATAAAAAAAAAGGCTTAACTATAAATATGAATGACTCAACTACAATTTTGACATAATTCAAAACAATTGTGGTATTTCTTCAAAATAGTAATATAGGTTCAATGTAAAATAAAGTGAACTTTTTTCAATACAAACATGTCATGGTCGCCAAAACCCTAATGCAAATAGAAATAAGGGGGGAAACACCATGAATAAAAAAGTTTATTGGGATCGACATCATTGGGATCAAATTATATAGGATTCCATGAAATTCAACTAACTCTATAAGAAGGTCAACATGAATATCCACTAGGTTTGATAGGAATCTTGGTAATTTTGCTAAGTCTAGGTTCTATAATTTTGGTAGAAGCATAGGAAAATCTAGTTAACATTGGGCACCTTGAAAAATAGAAACCATGTCTTAAGAAAAATAAAGGGAACTAGTAAGGTTGAATCAAAGTTCATGATAAATGTATATCATAATACCACGTGTATTGATTCTATAAGGACCATCCACTAAATTGATTCTCCTTCATAGGTAAAAGTAGTTATGGATGTTCCATCAAAGAAAAATTAGGAAATAGGCATTCTCATTATCAATTTAGAAAACTATCTAACAAGTTCAACAAAGTCATAGGGGTTTTGTTATAGGCATTCTCATTATCAATTTAGAAAACTATCTAACAAGTTCAACAAAGTCATAGGGGTTGTGTTAGCTTTCGAGGTTACTCTGAAAGTGTTTACACCATGTTTGGGGGTGATTCATGAGATTTGGGGTACATGGTGTATGATTATCCCTTGGATGGTTTGAGATGGATTTKCACATTGTAAGTGGTTTACTTAGTGGTTGATTAACCTTAGTTGAATGCTTGCATTACATTCCTCCTTGGAGTGTTGGAGATAATTAGATGAATTGGGACATTATTTATGTTGGCCAAATTTATATTAGTTGCTTTCTTGGGAGGATTCCCTACATTGGACAAGAAGAATTTACATTCTAGAGGAGTGTTTCAGGATTAATTCGTAAGTGCGGACACAAACCGATCTCCCTAGATCCACCTGGATCTAGAACAAAACAGGACAAAATAATACACTTTCCCTAGATCTAGCCTATTGAATGAACTAAGAGACGAGGATCATGGACATACCTTATGAACGCTTTCCTTAGGTCTCTGTTGTTCCAAACTTCGCTCCAATGCTCTTGTGTCGTTCAGATCACAACAGTACAAACCAATCGAAGTAAAGGCAGATTAATATATTCAATAGCTAGTCTATACATATGATCAAGGAGTTATGTAATAAAATGACATCATCTTTATGGGAAAGGGACATATTACTGTATTAAATTAATTGAAAGTGAAACTTACAACCTGATACTTGATGTCGTAGGTCTCCTTTCGATGGCTCCTAGCTCTGGCACACACACTTTCTCATGCATGAAGAAAATCAACCACTTTTGATGACCTTGTTGTTGCCTCTAGCTGTTGTAGCATCAGTCCTTCATACAAGCTTTCAATAACTCTCCAATCAATCTCTTGTTAGCTTGCTTATTATTCCTCTTAACCCTTTCCATGAGAAATATCCTCAATATATAGGAGAAGATAGATTAGTTACTTGGATAGGAAATGATCCCAAGATATTTGGAATGCCAACACCTGAATAACCATTCGAAGCCAACTCATGTTTCTAGAAGGTTCGAGATTTTATCTTTTTCCTTACTTTGGAACATGTTCGCACCCTGACAGTTAGTTACAGTGTGAACCCTTCTCACCCTAGATTAATGCAGCCTGTGAGAATCAGGCATTCTCGCAGGCAAATATATAGGTAGCCTGCGAACATCCCTTGAAAGCATGATTTCTGGAATCAGACAAATGTAACTTTTCTCAAGAAAGTGTTCTTAATGAAGAGCTTGATTTTCCATCATCATAACATCATCATGATGACCAAAATTGTGGATAACAAGGAGAGAATTGAACCCTAGACAACATAGGGTAGCTTGGATTCTTTCATGGAGGCATGTATTTGACTTGGGGATGCCTTGGTTGCGATAGTGTTCATGTCACTAGAGTGGAACCAATGGAGCATGTGGATTAGCAAGTGGAGTGGAACCAATGGAGCATGTAGATTAGGAGTATTGATGGAGTCCTTGTATGCTTGATAACCATTGCATAATCCCATGCCTCTTCAATTATTTTTCCATCAAAATCAACCCACAAAAATTTGGAATTGCTTCTTCATACTCCAGAGATCATCATGGGGAAATGCAAGGAGGGAAAAAAGACCCACCATTGGTATGTGAGTAACTTGGTAAAAAATATGGGGTGGTTGGGATGGGAAGGGGAGGGGGTGTCATCATGGACCCTGGAGGAACAATTGAAACTTCTTTTGCATGGGGACTTGGTGTTTTTTCCAACAACCAAGAAAAATCTTATGCTCTTTGGAAAGGATTGAAAATTTATAAAGGTTCATGTGATCAATCGTTGGTTGTAGTGAGATATTCAAATACAATCATTAACCATATGGAATTCATTGTGCACTAAAATAGTCTCATTCAACTTCAAGGTTGTTTTCTTATTGAGCTCACAAAAAAAGAATTATTTGGTCTAGAGGCAAGCAAATACCAGATGGTAGAGTATAGGATATATGCTTATGGAAGGAAACTAAGTGAACGAGACCAATTTTCAAGATGGTTTGTTAGCAATGACATATGCAAGTTATGTTTTATTTGTTTCAATATTTTAAATTCACCTAGTTATTTCTAGACCTAAAGTGTTATTAAATCCTCCATAAATAAATGTGGGTCTATTCCAAAGGTCATGCAATCTACAAAACATAAAGTATTGAATCCATATGTATGTTGAAACTTAAAATTTTATTAAATTCAATTAAGAGACGTGTCAATCCCATGGATAAAACCATGCCAAATCCTAAAACATGATATGTGAAGGATGGTCAACTCAACTGGCACAAAATTTATATGAAATCCATTTAAACTTCACTTCAAATCTAGAAGTCAACACTTAGATATATTTTGCTGAAAACGAGAATGACATATATTTTTAATCCATGTGTGCAAGAATGTCATGTGTCATCTCCTGAAGGTATCAGTACTTGTCTCCTTAACTCTAAATTGATAACATCATCAATGATATGTGGCAACCTATGATTGGTCCATGCCTCAACAAGATGACTTGATAACATCACCATGATGGTGTGGATATATATGAACCTAGTGTGCATTACTCTCTAATAATTGCATGTTTCTAACTAATTTATACAATGTTTATGTCACTATACTATATGGTGGGATCTACTAATCCTGCCATGAGTTATATAATGTCAAGAGAAGAGGTGCTCTCATGAGGTGTATTATGAAAAAATACCTTTTTAGTACAACTATTGTCATGTTGTTCATCACACTTCATGTGATTTCCATAGCATGGCCATCACATACAAGAAGAGGAGATTTATCTGGATCTCAATTGGTTCCATTATATTTGAGAATGGACTTTAGTGGGTGTAATGTGCATATGAATCTATGTCTAGGCCTAGAGGGTAACTTCCTTCTAACACTATTATTATGGTTTGATCTCATGGGTGAGTTACAAGTTTGTTTATTAATGGTAGATGGATTGAATTGATCTAGTGTGCGTGTAATATTGATCTAGTGTTCTTGTAAGATCTCATTCTAATAATATTTATATGAATGATAAGTGTGCAGTTGGGATTTTGAAGGGTAAGTATGCATGTGGAACTCACATTTTTCACACCATCTGATTTATCAATATTGTTGTCAATGTTGATTGAATCAATCACTAACTCCAGTCAACATTATACATCACCAAGTCCTATGAATAGGTGTTTATGAACATTGAACATTGGAAAACAAAAATTTTAAGGGAGAACATAATATGCCACATCATCTTACACTAAAAAATCTCTAAAAAAAATATTATTAAATGAATAATAGTTGTTTACACCATTATTTGTCCTTGGATTTTGAATTTAAGTATACAAGGAAATGAAGGAAAATTTCATGACGCAAGAGAAGAAAATGATTTATACCTTTTCGAAAATGTGTTTTGGATCGTGGAGGTGACCACCCTTCAAACCTGCATTTTTCAAAAACATTAAAAGGTTAAATGACTGAAGAATAGCTAAACATCTATGAAGAAATAATCATGTATAAGTGAAAAAGGCTACTAGGTGGGCTTGAAACAAGAGAACTCTTATCTCACACATACACAATACATAAGATAAGACGCCATGTAAAACTCAAGTGCACCATTATAGAAGGGAGTTTTATCTTTTGGAATACATTGTGCAAGAAGATTAGATATGAAGTCTACCTAATAAAATACCACCCCATGCTTGAGCACCCCATGCATAATCAAAATCATCTTAACCATATGTATCTAGTGCCTCGTCTACCATACAAGAGGTTCAAGAGAATTGCTAAGGCTTGAGGTTCCATTTTCAATTTTTTTATTAAGTGTACCTTACTTGTGGTAGTTTGGAATGGCTTAACTAAAAGCCACCATGCCTTCACAATGTTATAAACATCATGCATTTTGCTAAAAAAATTCAACCACAAAAGGTTTACTGACATTGTGGGAGGTGAGAACTCATACATCCTTTGAAGAGTATCAATGCCATATTGCTCAATTATGTCATCGCTCTATGATTTCAATGTTCAACTTGTTACATCTGCATTCTCAATCAATGTATTTAGCATGTTTATGCATGGAAACAATTCCTCTTTGTATCCCACCTTGTGGAATCACAAGACCTTAACATTGAAATCATTGGGTTCCTATCCTTGGCTTATTTTTCTAATCACAATGATTTGTGGAAGGTTCAACATCATTGTACATAACATAGAGGAATGAATAAGTAGGATTTGAGGCAATTTTGAGTAGCAACACCATGTCCATGACACAATGAAAAGAATGTTAATTCTATTTGTCATGTGAGACACAATGAAAAGAAGGGTAATGCTCTGAAAAAATATTATAAAATGATTGACATGGTCATTTCCAACCCCTCATGTTTAATCCTTAAAACTTATTATTGCATCTTCCCAAAAATTTATTTTTTCATGTTGCACCAAGTTTAAAGTTTCACATTGCTTGGAAAAAGATGCTTGCCACATGTCACATGGCACAAGACTTTCAAAGTTGCATATATCATGTCACAAGATTTTTGAAGTTGCATATTTCATATTCAAGTTCTATTTGTTGCCTAGACTCCATAGCCCAAGCACAAGGCACCAGGTCTTGCTTGCATTCTCACCTCTTGAATCAAGGAGTATTGAATCAATATATACCAAGTCTTATAAGAGAAGCTGAAATTATCATTAAGTGTATAAAAAAATTACATTCACAGATATATAAAAGCCATAGAAATAGCCTTGTGTATATTATCAAATGAAAAAGTACCCATAATGGAAATGCATTATATGCATCATTACATGTTCAGCTATATAATGTACATCTAACTGTCTTATAAAATTATTACATGGCATCATGAATTTCTTTTAGTCTTCTTTTGTGCTTTCCAGTTCTTAAGCAATTCATCCATCTCCATGTCTTCGTTTACTAGGTGCTCTTCAGCAATTGATGTTGTTTCAGTCCTTTCATGTCGAGTATGTCTGGTCTCGTACCCACAGCGTGGATGCTGCTGTGAGGGGCCATCGCCTAAAAAAATAAAAAAAATATTAAATTTATATGGTCAATTTTTAAATATCATTGAAGTAGTTCATTAATATTAAAAAAAAACTCTGCAGTGTAATTATTTACCTGGTCCTCTAGTCGGCACTATTGGAATGGTTGCTATCCTGTTCACCTGATCTTCAGGTCGAGGAGGATCAACTATGATATTCTTTTCCATTGAAACGTCAAAATTATTAAGTATATGATTAATATATAGACATTTTACCGTCGTGGGCCTCAGTCACAGGAACATCTTCGAGTTGCACCTCACTGGGATGGGGTTGTTGGGGAGCACCATGATCTTCTGGCTATGTTGCACTATCAACGCTCTGTTTTCCAGTACTAATGGTTTCATTGATAGTGTTTCTCCCCTGATTAAAACAAAGTAAGACATTAAATTATGGACGATATCAAACATTTATGTATTTTATAAGTAACGAAAGGTTAATGTGGACTGATTTTTATTTACCTTATCCCACAAATTGGATCTTGGGGTTTTCCTCATGCTTTTCCTATGATCAACCACATATTTATAACTGTACTTGTAACCAATTTGGAGGTCTTCCTCCGTGGTTTCAGTTCCGAAGTCGCCGCCCTGCATTGCATAAGGGTATGGTTTTTTAATGTTTTTGGCTGCAATTACCTTAAACTTGTAAGGTGATACAAATAATATTCTTAATATGTTTGGGTACTTACAATTTGTGAATGTAACCTCGAGTAGCCACCCTGGCCTAACTTGTGTTGGCCATGTTTGGAAATCCTTGCTTTGGTTGCCTTCGAAGTGTCAGACAACCTATCATCAAAATTTTCAAGTATGTTATATATAACCACACTTTTATTTAGATCTAAAGAAAAATAAAGTTGGTATTGAATTCAAAAAATTGTAATTTACCTTGGTGTACCAATTATTTGTTCTCCTGATTTTTTCAAAATCTTCTCTTTTGCATCATCAATGATCGCCTTCCACTCCCTCTTTGGAATTGAGGGAGGATGCTCATACCTAGGATTTCCTACCAAGATTTGTCTATAAACATCCCACGTATATTTTAAATATTCACCCGCTACATATGTGACCATTTTTTTATTGAACGTGTCTACACCAAAGAGACCTTCAAGATAATCCATAAGTTCCTTTTTGAGGTTGGAATTCTGGAAATTCCACCTCATGCGTAAGGTTTCCCCAAAAATAGACAAGGTCTTGCTCTCTAGATGCCTATAAAAAAGATCGTTTCCTACACACAAAAACATATGATCATTAATTTAAAATTAATAATCTAGATGATTTATGTATGAGGACAACATTAAAGGATTAAAATATGAATTAAAACTACTTGGGAGTGTTGATTGTTTTAATGGAAGTCCATTATCGTCGACCAAAAATGTGCACGAAAGGGTCCCCATGCTTGTCACACGTCTAGCTCTAGGAAATGCAACCATCTCAACCACATCACTATGATCCTCATCTATGCCACCATATCTAGACTCTGATCGAG
Source organism: Picea sitchensis (assembly GCA_010110895.2). Classification (NCBI taxonomy): domain Eukaryota; kingdom Viridiplantae; phylum Streptophyta; class Pinopsida; order Pinales; family Pinaceae; genus Picea; species Picea sitchensis. The sequence continues at coordinate 6,142 of SNQJ01S0033972.1, read as the reverse complement.
GTGTGGATGCTTGGTGGTGCGTGTCATGGCTCCTATCTAAATTAGGTGTGGAATATGGAGAAGTAAATAGTGCTCTAGAAGTTGTACGACCGCCTGCATCAGGACTCTGTAGTGTCTCTATAGTGCCACTACTACCAACACGGGGCTTAACAGGCTCCAAAAATTCCTTTATAAAAAAGAAAATGTTTTTTCGTGAGATAATGTAAAAGTTAAAGAACAAAGTCTCATAATTGAACATATGAGTACAATATTAAAAAAAAAAAACTTTAAATTATGGTTATTACCTTATATGTGTTAAGTTGTGACATAAGGAGCTTGATCTTTTCTTTGACATCGGGAGTTTGTTATGGACGATCTAACAAGATAACAAGTTCCTTATTATCTTTAATGACCTTTTTTTTTAATAAGACCATCGGATCAACGCATGAATAAAACCCCTCCTCATCAGTGGAATCATGATCCACATGGCCTGTAGACTATATATAATTTCAGAAAAAACAATGTTATTTTGATAAAATTATATAAGCAAATAATAAAAACAACGTAAAATGAAAGTGGAAATTGATAATCATTTACATGTTCTGCGGCTGGCCCTTTTCCACAATCATCCTGCCACATTATAATATAATTAGAACCCCCAAATATTTAAAAAATTGTTAATGATAACAAAAAAACAATGTTAAAGATAATATTTACAACAATGTTAAAGATAATAAAAAAATATAATGTAATAAGTAGAGGTTTCTTAAAGAGGTGTTGCAGAAGAACCTGCACACTATTATTCAATGTTTCTATTCGATTCAAATGGTAATCCACTAATAACTCTTCCCCGAGAGATATCTTTTTTATTGCGCAAAGGACTACCTAATTCTCTTCACGTCCCTCATATATGCAATTTGGTTGTTTGTTTGTTGTCCCGGGTCGTGTGTTGTTTATAAACCCTGCGATATTGCCAGAAGCTTTAGTCCTTCCATCAATATAGATAGTTGCTCCCTTATTTTTATCCTTGTTTATTAGTTGTATATAATTTGTGACAAGTGCATATCTCTGTATACTTCGCATGTACCAGACCAGCCGCATCCAATCGTTTTAATTGTAACACATTCCAACATAGTCCATCAATTTAGTTACTGTATTGTATTTTACAATCATTCCATCCATGGAAAATAGCCCTAATCCATGCAAGGAGGATGGTGCAATGCGATATGTCCTATTGTTGACAACGAAGTCAACATCTATAAGAGGTAGTTCCTTAGGTACCCATTGTTTCACCAGATGCTTATACCTGAGTGGAACATATATGTCTCATATGCTCTCATCATCATAAGAGCATGATCCTCCTTCAGCAAGAAAAAATTTCATGTGTCTACAAAATTTTATTCTGACTTTTTCACCTCTGGTCCTTGTTTGCTTATCATATCTACTAGATGCAGTCGCATTTCCGACCTCTATTTGTCCTAAGCTTTCCTCACTCGACGAAGAAATATATGACAGGTACATGTTTGGTTGTACCTTTGGTTGCATGTGCACATGTTGTTAGTTAGCAGCGCATCATCATATTCAAAGTTCTAAATAAAAAATTTATATCTTTAGTTTTGGATGCACAATTAGACTAGGGTGCAATTACAAATATTAGTGGTCAACCACCTAATTTAATGTGATATCCCTCTTGATTTTGGACATATTAATGTGATAACACTAAGGACGTGATAAACTTATCATATGGATCTAAGAAAAAAAATAGTAGTAAGGTTGTTGTTTGTTGGATTTGTGCAAATTAGAATTATTATAAGAAATGTCCATTGAAGATGAGGGTCAATGAAATGGAGTAATAAATCCAACCATCAGTTGGTGTGTTGCAAGTCTTGGGTGCTTTAGTTGGAAATATGTCTAAGGAAAGCCAAGAGTAGAACTATACAAATATTACTTTTGTTTGATACAAGAGTAGAACTATACAAATATTAGTTTTGTTCAAGCCAAGATTAGAACTATACAAATACTAGTTTTGTTCAATCCAAGTTGAAGAATAAGTTAGTTATGGCGATAAGAATAAGATAAGAATAACATTCTCCATTGACCTTGTGTAAAAAATTCCATTTGGTGTTTTTTGCACTAAGTGTAAAGAACAATGTTGGAGAATTATAAGATGTAAGTTAGGTATGATCTATTTGTTACCTCTTTATTACCTTTTATTTTATTTGTATCCATATTTTGTATTGATCAAATGAGGAATTAACTGGAAATTGATTCCATTAGACACAAACTCAATCCTAAGGCCAACTAAGGAGAAAAAAAACACATGCTAATTAATCTAGGAGTCATGCATGCAAACAAACCTTCTCACAAAGAAGCGTTAGTTGGTGATGGAATCCAACATCGCATAATCGATGCGTGAAGGGGCTAAGTTTCAGCGGGCAGTAAAGCTACATTGACAACCAGCTTAACGAACTAATGCCTTGGTGCAAGTTACCTCACCGAGCAGTGGGAAACCCTCCAAGGAGTCCAAGTGAGTCTAGCCAACGTCAATCCCAGGCACAACACCACCTTCCCTGTGTTGTCACCTTATGTAGGAAATCTAAAATATTATGACCTCTATGGTACCACCTACTATACCAAAGAAAAGGGGGGACAGTCCACATTCAACACCAAGAACAACAAAGCAGGGTTGATTACTCTGAGGGCCCTAATGCGACCTCGTGATTGAACCTTGTGTTAGAAGGGCTTCCCAAAGTCAGTGATATAGCAACTAGATTTCACTCCCTAACTCAAGGTTTTATATTTGTTTAGTAGCTTTGGAAAGTTATTCTCACAATCCTATTCCAAAGCTCTACACCTAAGCTAATATGGGTTTGAAGAGCCCTAGAAAAGTTGATAGATAAATTTTAATTAGCGCTTGATTTTAGGTTGTTGTTACTCAAAGGAGTGGTCATGAAACTGATGGTGTTTTGACTCGACTCTTTAAACCATGCAAGAAATTCAACTTCGATGAAAAATAGCTATGGGAAGGAGAAAGAGGTTTCCAATTATGTATTTTTTCTCATATGGAATCCTTACTAATCTCAAGCATATGCAAAGGCTTCATGAAGATTACAAAGACATTGTGATAAAAAAAATTGTGCATGTAGAAAAGTGTTGAAGAATCAGCATTCAGTATTGAACACATTTCTTTGAAGAATACTTCATATAATGTAAATATTTTTCTGAATTGATGTTGAAGGTTGATAGGATTAATGGCATAATTATGATTTTCTTTAGTGTGTAGATTTTGAAGGACTATTTGATGAAGAGAAAGAAAGACAACTATTTATGAGACCCCATGCTTTGTTTGGCTTGGCCGTGACCTTAAAATTAGATTGTTATTATTATTATTATTATTATGACCCTTTTTCAAACATATCAGAAAATATGCAAATTTTTTGAATCCCCTCTTTCTGCATCATATATTTTCATATTGTAATGTTTAAGTATGGATAAAGAGACTTTCGTAGCCAAAAGGCTTAATGGTGGAGTCCATGTGTATTCTTTGTAAGGATTACATACAAGTGAATATCGTCACAGAGGAAGTTGCTAGACAAGTGAAACTCACAGAGGGTTTTCACTTTACCACTCTAATGGTTTTCATTGTTGGTCAAAGGGGGTGGTAAATCCCCCCACCAAAGTACAATTATATCCAAAGCATGTGGTATGTTTACCCCTTTGAAAAAGTGGGGCCATCATGGCCATGTAAGTGAGTTGGACAATTCCACCTCAATTTTGAGAGTCTATATTAAGTAATAAACAAAATTTACTACTTTTATTATAACTAAAACCTCTTACAAATGGACATGGATCATTAACAAAAAGACTAAAGGGAGGTAGTTGGAAAGGTACCAATTACCCCTTATTTTGTATAGAGGTACTACTAGTGAATTTATTCACTACCCCTTGTGATTTTTATGAGCCTTGGATAGTTGGGGCACTTATTTGGTTTCATGTATTATGACGAGCTAGAGGGTTTTAAGACATGTTGATGGAACATATGATGTTTTATGGTTCCTCTTGAGCATTTGGCTTCATCCTGATTTTTGGGCATCATTATAGTTCCCAAGGCAATTCACATTTCATAAGGCATTATCATGTATCCCAAGGCAGTCCAAGGTTGGTCAAAATAGTTTAGAGTTGTTTTTCATGTACCAAGACTTCTCATGCCATGTCATGTCCTAGATTTTGAACCACTCATTTAGAGTCTTGTGTCAAACGACTTCATGGGACATCCACCTTGGAGGCTTCATTATGGAACTATTTGTCACATGTGGACTTATCTAATTCTCCCATGAATTGAGAAGAAAGTTGGCATGATTTGAGGAGGGTTGTTACACCCTGAACACCTCATCCATGACACTTTTGGAGCTGATTTGAAGGGTTCATCCACTCTTGAGGGGTCTTACAGATGATTTATGGAGATTTTTCACCTTGGAGATCTATGTGTCCACCTTGGAAGATACCTAAGAGACTTTACTCGCATACTTTGAGGAGTTTGTTGAGGATCTACCCCTTTGGAGGCATTTGGATGCTAGACATTACACCTTGGATTCACCTTATTCCTTCATTAAGGGAGGTGTTACACTCTCTTGGCGCCTTTTCACTTGGATCTTTGTACATGTGGCTTGACCACCTCATTTTTATTGTATTTTTTGACTAGGTAGTTGGAGGAAGTAATATTTTATCTATCCCTAGGCTAGATATAAGGATCTCACATGAGACATTGCTATAGGCTATATATAAGGATCTCACATGAGACATTGCTATTTTATTGTAAATGAAGTTGATATAGTCTTCCAGTTTCTATTTGAGAGAGTCTTCCAGCAATTTTAAGAGGAGAAAGCAAGGATTTTCATCATTATAAAAGAATGTTTTGTGGAGTGGGGGTTGATTTCCATTTATGGTTTTCAGAATCCCAAGTATGTCTTAAATTTCCAACATGTAATTAGTTTATGTTTACATGATCTATGAAAGAGTTTGTTGTGTACATAGTGTGTCTCTTGTTGTTGATTTTTCCCTAGAGATTGAACGATTTTCTAGGTCCGATTATTTTTACAAACATTCTTTAATGTTGGTTTTATTTTATTTTTTTTCCCCATGTTTGATAAATCACCCCACCGACATGACAAAGGCCTTGGATCCATTTTGGAAATATGCCAAACCTCACAAGGGGTCAAATCGCCTAAGGCTGAATTGTGAGCTTTATGGAAAGGAGATGAATGGATGGATTAGCCATTTGAAATACCACCTTGCGAAATTCCCCAATCATGGGTTTGTAGTCTATAGACAATCATCAACCCCAGAAATCCAATGAAGATCTCCTCAAAATATTAATGAACTGAACAAGAAGGAAGAAAAATAAGCTATGCAGATTGAACTTGGCGTTGGACGAATAACATGAAACGCAAGAAACGTTGAACTTGACATTGATATATAAGGATCTCACATGAGACATTGCTATTTTAAAATTGTTGGATAACACTTAGGGCACTCATCATTCTTATTTCCCTCGTGTGTTCCCTCGTGTGCTCCATTTTCTCCTCGCAGACTCGCCCACGTGTGCCCTCGTGTGCTCCCCTTTCTCCTCGCAGACTCACCCTCATGTGCCCTCGCGTTCTCCGTCTCTCCTCACAGACTACCCTTTCTTCTCTCCCCATAGACTAACCTTTCTCCTCGCAGAGGTTGCGTGCACACTCTATTCGCATCGGGTATGGATCAGTGCACAGTAAAGGATGTGGTCGGCGTATGGATCGGGGATATGCATACATAAATGGGGGGGATTCGTTTTTGTTAAAAGGGTTTTGGTTTTGTTTTTTATTTATTTCTTAATTTATATATTTATAATATATAAATTATATTATNTGTTGGATAACACTTAGGGCACTCATCATTCTTATTTCCCTCGTGTGTTCCCTCGTGTGCTCCATTTTCTCCTCGCAGACTCGCCCACGTGTGCCCTCGTGTGCTCCCCTTTCTCCTCGCAGACTCACCCTCATGTGCCCTCGTGTTCTCCTTCTCTCCTCACAGACTACCCTTTCTTCTCTCCCCATAGACTAACCTTTCTCCTCGCAGAGGTTGCGTGCACACTCTATTCGCATCGGGTATGGATCAGTGCACAGTA
>SNQJ01S0033971.1:155151-170531 GCA_010110895.2 Picea sitchensis | reverse complement strand
GGTCTTGAGTCAGGAAGACAGACCAGTTGCATATTTCAACAAGAAGATAGATGAGGCAAAACTGAAATACTCCATGTATGATAAGGAATTCTACGCCATCATACAGGCCTTGAAGAAGTGGAGGCATTACTTGATCCCGAAAGAATTCGTATTGTACAGTGATAATCATGCATTGCAGTTTGTGACTCAACATGAGAAGTTGAATCAGAAGCATGCAAAATGGGTAGAGTATATGCATAATTTCACGTTTGTAATTAAACACATTTCAGGTACTGCTAACAAAGTGGCTGATGCTTTGAGCAGGAAATGTTTGTTGCTGCAGGAGTTCTGAGTCAAAACATTGGGTTTTGAAAATCTCAGAGACATGTACGCAGGTGATGCAGATTTTGCAGAAGCGTATGAAGCAACTGAGAATCCAGTTCTCAGAGATAGGGGTCCTTGGATCGATTATATGATCCAGGAGGGATTGCTGTTCAGAGGCAATCAACTGTGTATTCCAAAATGCTCCATGAGGGAGAACTTGTTGAATGAGAAACACAGTGGTGGATTGGCAGGACATTTTGGCCATGACAAAACATTCGCGAAGCTGAATGAGTCATATTTTTGGCCAGGCATGCAAGCAGATGTCAAACGATTCGTTGATAGATGCAGAATTTGCCAACATTCGAAGGGGAAGAAGCAGAATGCAGGTTCTTATCAGCCATTTCCCATACCAGAGAGGCCATGGGAGGCGATAAGCATGGATTTTGTATTGGGGTTACCGAAGACACAAAGAGGTGTTGATTCAATCTTTGTGGTTGTGGATAGGTTTTAAAAGATGACACACTTCATTCCATGCCAGAAGACCAGCGATGCAACTCACATCGCAAATTTGTTCTTCAAGGAGGTCATTCGACTTCATGGATTGCCGAAAAGTATAGTTTCGGACAGGGACACTAAATTCATAGGGAATTTTTGGAGGACATTATGGAAGAAGCTGGGAACTAACTTGATGCTTAGTTCTTCTTATCATCCTCAGACGGATGGACAAACAGAGGTGGTAAATAGAAGTCTGGGAGACTTGCTGAGAAGCCTGGTGGCGGAGCACCACAACAGTTGGGACCATATATTACCACAGGCAAAGTTTGCATACAACGATTCAGTGAATCGAAGCACAGGACGAAGTCCATTTCAGATTGTGTATGGGATGCAACCGAGAGGAGTTTCTGAATTGAGGGATTCAGAGCAGACTGCTACTAGCAGCGCTAGTGCAGAAGAATTTGCTGAGACAATGAAAGAACTTCACAGCAGAGTGAAGGAGCGGTTGCTGAAATCAAGCCAGGATTACAAGCGCAGAGAAGATCAACATAGGAGACAACTTCAATTCAAAGTTGGTGATCTAGTTCTGGCACATCTGAGGAAGGAAAGGTTCCCGAGAGGAACATACAACAAGTTAAAAATGAATAAAATTGGGCCATGCAGGGTCCTGAAGAAATTCAGAGAAAATTCTTATGAGATTGAGCTGTCGGATGGCATCGAAATATCTCTGATATTCAATATTGCATATTTATACCCATACAAGGTTGGAGAAGAAGAGGCTGGAACTAAGGAACCCGTGATCCAATGGATGAAACAATTACCAGTTGCAGAGAAGCCGCAGATGGAATGCATACTGGACAAGAGAGTAGGTAAGAAGACCCGAAGAAAGGAATACTTTGAGTATCTGGTCAAGTGGAAGAATCACCCAGTGGAAGATGCCAACTGGGAGACTGAAGCGGAGATTCGAAAGCATGGACAGACCATGCAGGAGCTCATGGACCGGAGCCCATGGAATTTTTCAATCCGAGGAGTATGATGCAGGAGCATCGCCAACACATCAAGCGAGCCAGCACATCAAGCGGAAACCAGCTGGAAAAGCCAACACAAATTTAAAAAAAAATGTTTTGGGAAATGATGCGCCAAACCTTCAATGAACCATTTATGAAGGAGCGCCTTTTATATATTGTATTAGACCTTGAGCGACACACTCTCGTCCTTAGTAGATAGGAGGCATTTAATCTAGTTAATGCAGGTAGATAGGATTTATTTCCAGATTAGACAGTTTTTAGAACACAGGAGGGAAAACAGATATAGACACCCTCATTGTACATTGTAACATTAAGACAACATAATTTAGAGCAGGAAGAGCATAGGAGAATAGTAGAGAATTGTAGAAGACATCCATGTACATATCTTGAATTAATAGAAGGAATTGATTCAGACTCATGGTTTTGTGTTCTCTGTGTGTGTGTGTTGATAATATGCTCATGAACGTCTGTTTACTATTATGTATTTGCTTTGAGATGCTGTGCATGTGATTTCATGTTTCAACCTGAAGTCTGAAGGGGATATGGAATGAGTTTCAATTGGTTCTCTATCTGAGTAAGGATTTCCTGCAAGGTGTGCAGTTGAAAATCATCCGCAAGGAGTGCATTGATGGGGGCTCAGGTAGTTTAACTCTTGTTCTCATTCACCCATAAGTGAAAGTGGGTTGTTGAAGCCGTGCAAGGAGTGCGCAGGCTGAAGAGAAAGTCTCAATGTGAATCTGAGAAGAAAGCATTCGAAGACTGCTACTGCAGTAGTGCGCAGAGTCGAAAGGATTCAACGCTTGGGAGTTGTTGAATGTTTGCCGCAAGGAGTGCGTGCAAGTCCCTCTGAAAGAAACAGAGTGGGAAAGATCAGGAGGTAAAGAACCTTCGAGAAATCGTCAAAGGAGAGCACAAGAAATTTGTGCCCTGGAATCCTCAAGCAAAAGTTGCAAGTGCAGGGGCTGGAGGGTAAGTTCTGAGAAGGAATACCTAGTCATTCTCAAGAAATCTTCAAGCAAGAGAACCGACGACCCAGATCTTGTGGAGAGGATTCACAAAATCCCGTCAGTCGTTGGATTTTCCGGAATAGTGGCGAGGTTACAGTTACGTCCAGAAGTTCGAGCTCAGAATATTGTGAGCCGTTGGATCAACAGTCGATTTCCCGCCAACCGTCAGATTTGGCAGGAGTTGCGCCGGGGTTAAGCCCTAGTGAGCAAAGGAGAGTTCCCGGGAGGCATCGGGATATTGGAGGCATCGGTGTTTTGGAAGTCAAGAAACTCGAGACCCCTCGAGTCTCAAAACACCGACGAAATCATATCCGTGGATCTCAGACAAGACACACGTCAGAAATCCGAAGTGAGTCGGGGTTCGACATTTCGGGGTTTCTGAAGACAAGGAATCATTGCATCAGAAATCGTGATTTCGCGATACCCGATAGGGCGACGAGGAAGTGGTGACATGGAGGAGTAATCTCTCACGTGCATCGAGGATCGGTATATCGGTATTCTCGGTGACGAGAAAATCATCGCAGGAGAAGTTGTGAAACTCTGAAACGCGATTTCCCGATCACCACAGGAGTGTGGGCCACGGTCTCTAGAGCAGAGGACAGGTGACAATTTGTATCGGAGTTCGGGGAATTGAAAGTCCCATGCACATGACAACGGGAATCGAGATATTACGATACACGATTTCCCAACGGATGTAAGTACAAAGTGGGGACCACCAGGGTCAGAGAGGTGAATAGGTGTCGCACCACACCGAAGTATCGATATATCAGGAATCAGGGATCTGCGAGGTAAGTTGTCTATGAAAACGCAAGTGCCGATTTTCCGACGGAAGAAGTCTCGACAAAAGTCATCCATCAGTGTTTGGAGCCATCGGGTTTCAGGGATTCAAAGAGCCTGAATTCGTGACCATAGGACTCGTGATCACGCGAAGTCCGATTTCCCGATTTGAAAGGGGATTCCGTTAAAGAGAACTCTGTGGGTACTGAGAAGTCCCGATAAGGGAGTTGAAGAGAATTTCAGTTCTTCGGGCCAAGGGAAGAGAAGGTCCTGTGTGAGCGGACGTGCCCTGGGTGGCACGCCTGCGTCATTTCTCCATAATCTCTAGAAATGCTCCACCTTACATATCTTGAAAATAAAATTTTGAATCTTTAATGGGTCATGGGCATGTATTTTGGTTAAAACAAATCAAACAAAGCAACTCATGGTTTTTATTCTTATGGAAAATTTACTATGGGCATTTGGAGATTCATTTGTAAAATTGATCACATGGGTTTTATAAACTTTGTGGGATAATTAAACTATATTGTTTTTTTATTTCACTTGGATTCCCTTTGTATAGTCCCAACATGCATTTTTTTTTATCCTATTAAATCTAGTGCAACATTGCTCTTAATTCCTAGAATTGGATTTTGGAGTAGCAGTGCACATGTTTATATACATCATTAATTGATTGTAAAAACATATGATTATTTTATTTATTTTTTCTTGCATGCCTTATGATTACCTAATTTCCATAAATTTCCAAGGAAAATATCCACATTGTATCATTGATTAAAATTTCATCTTTTCCAAAATGACAATTGTCACATTTTAGGCTTCATAGTTCTATCAAATGCACACCCTATCTAACTTATGCACTCATGAAGATGCCAAAAATGAAGGGTCCAAATTGAAGATAAATCTTGGTGCATGTTGAGGTGCCAAAGTATACCTGAATGATCTATGTAACCTTCAATAGTTCATAAGGACACCTTCTATTCACAAGTTTTCATGTTTAAGCAACCATTTTCAATTCCCCTATTGTATGGTAGCATAGTTCATTTATCCAACATTTGTTTGCAGAACTGCTTGAGATTCGGTGTATGTATAACATTTGGTGCTAACAGTGTGAATACTTGAGGATTGTAAACTTGGTAAAAATAAGTCTTTCTACAATAGGTGAATCATGTAATTTAAAAAAAAAAATTACCTTTGTCCCAAGAGTACAATTTAGGTGAAATGGTACTCTCCAACCAGATAAGGCATAATGGAATCCAAAAAAAATGGAAATGGATTCCATCGCAACTGGATTATTTAGTGTTAGACTGTATACTTTAAATGATCAAGTATGAAGACAATAATATTGTTGGCACGCTTACTTATAATGAGAGGGGGGGTGAATCAATATAAGACTGCTTTTCTTTTCTTACTGTAAAACACTTATTATTTTATTACTTTTCCAACAACAAGAAACATACATAATCATATAGTGTACAATACACAACAATTTAACGTGGAAACCCAACTGGGAGAAAAACAAAAAAATATTTTACTATTAAAAAATACTTTCACAAGAAACAACTTGTTACATACACCAATCTATTACAATGTTTATAGGCACCAACTTGGAAGAGACACCACTCCATTCTTCTGAGCACCAACTCAACAATGCCTGCAGGCACCAACCTGAAATTATAGTATTTGCAGGCACCAACCTGTAGTTACAAAACTTGCAAGAACCAACCTGTTAGAGACACCAGTCCATTTAACTAAGAACCAAATCAACAAGATGTAGGTACCAAATTACTGGAGACACCAATATCCTTAGTTGAGCACCAAATCAACAAGACATAGGAACCAACCTATTGGAGACACCAATATCCTCAGTTGAGCACCAACTCAACAACACTTGTAGGAACCAACCTACAACTACAATATTTGTAGGAACCAACCCGTTGAATTCAATTCTTATCAATATGTCAACTATACAAGATCATCACTTTACTTTAATCCTCCATTTGCATATATCCTTCATCTGCATAGATCCTTCATTTCATCAATTTCTTTGTCTTTGCTGCAATTTCTGTGATACTCTCCACCTGTTTAAAAACAACAAGAGTACAGTTCAACCTCGCACCTCTCTTCCACCCTCAGGCCATTACATTTCACTTCCTTCCATTTCTACGAGCCTTAGATCCTCAACTTCTTTTCAAAAAAAAAACACCACATGTTTTTACATTCACATTCACTCACTTCCACACTCAAAATGATCAAGGCATCATTGCTTGTATGTTGATATCATACACCCAAGTGTTTGTTCACACCCAAAAAATCATGTTCATGGGGTCGGCTTGAAACCCTTTGAATTTTCCTCAAAACCAGGCTACAGTGCTTCGAAACCGATCTCAATTTCCCCCATTAGGTGCAATATGTCCACATCATCAACTTTGACACTTAGAAACTGTTGTATCATGTATTTGACTAACTCAAGATCGTTGATCTACTCACTACCCACTGATACACACAAAACAACCTCAACACTAAACAACTGTTGCATTAGATCCTTTATTGAATCACGATCATTGATCTGGTCACCCTGATATTGGGACCACCAGGCCTACTGGGTCATTGACCCATCGTGATCACTAGGCCACTGTCCCATCAGACCCTTAGGGCTTCAAACTCACTCCTTGCTCCTCCAATCTTATGATATTTGATATACTACACTGGGTCACCGACCTACCAGGTTATCAACCCATTGGGCCCTTGGGACTTCAAAAATGCAATGCTCCTCCAATATTCCGATATATGATTTTCTGGTATACTGACATGGCATATGACATGGTCTCCTCATGGAATAATTCCATGTGTGTTGCATGGCATGGCTTCGACATGACTCCCGTTGTGGTGTTGACGTAGCATCGACCACCTACCCATCGAGACATCAGACCACCAGGATACCGACCCCCCATAAACTTTAGTACTGCATATTGAATAATTCATCCGATATCTGGTATACCGATTTGTTGGGCCCCACCACCGAGACACCGGGCCCCTGAAACCTATAACACCGGATCTCAACTATTTCCCTGATATGGTATCAGATATGACATGGCAGCTGACATAGTCTCCATGTGGACACCTTCTGCATGTACTGACTGAAATGGATGTTGCATGGCATTGACATGGCATCACCACCTACCCACTAGGTCACTCGGCCTCTAATCTTCTCCTTTCAAGAAAATACTTCCATCATGAGTCCAATCTGATCTCAAATGTTGATCTTAGTGATAGATGAGCATGATTCACTTCTCTCTTATTCTTTGTGTCTCCTCCACGGGGACATCGGGCGATCAACCCATCGGCCTACTGGGGCACCGAGCCCTCATAAATTTAACACCGTGCACTCAATATTTTACCTTGATCCGATATGTTGATATGGAACCTCGTTTGAGGAACCTTGTTTTACCTGGCTCAATCATTTTGCACCACATGTATCTCCTCACCACTAGGGCATTGAGCCACTGAAAAATTTAACAACGCATTTTCAAAAAACTCTGGTACTTCGGTATCTGATATATTGTGCCCCACAAATTAAAATATAACACATTGCATAAGGTTCCATACCTCTTCCATTCATATTCAAATTATATAACATCACCTTTTCATTAGAAACCCATTGAAATCAATATTTCCTATGAATGTGGGATAAATTGACTTTGTTGCTTAAAGATTCCTCTATGCCATTGAGCTTCAAAAAACTACGATCACTCAACCACAAATATCTCCACCTCCTAGATTTCGTTCTTCCATTTCTTTTCCATGCGGTCATCTAGTTCAACTCCCAATTTCACTATTTCTCCTCTGCAACTCTAATTCATTTAGTTTGACTATTCATACAAAACCCTCTCGTCTTTATTCACACAGAGCCCTCATTAACTCATGTTGTTTATTAGTAAGTGTTCATAGAGACTCATCAATGTGATGAGACATTCATAGTCTCCCCTCGTCTTTGAAATCAATGTCAACATTATTTCCAACAATCTCTCCCCTTTCTCATTGATGGAAACCTCAGTCAATTTTGATACTCCTCTAGTCTACTGCAACCATATATCTCACAATTTTTCTATCATCTAAGTTAATTGCTTCCATATTTGCAAGTATCCCCCTTTCTCTTTTCTCTCCCCATTTGACATCAACGGCAACACGATTTTCTCCCCCTTACATTTTACTCTTTATTCTATGCTCTGCAACCATCAACCATCTCTCTTTCTGCAGCTCCCCCTAATATTGTGCATCTCCATCAAATCCTTGTTCTTTATCTGTAGGTTCCTTTTGGAAAAATCATCTTCATCAATGCCCTTTGACATAAATATTTACTTCATACATTCAACTCCAATCGAACTCACAAAGGTTTATATCAATATATTCAGGTATCAACATTATATCTTTATTTCTCAACTGTCCTTTCCTTCCAATTAATTGGAATGCATAACCAAAAGAGTCATAGATTTACTTTTTGTGATCAATTATTTATATTTTTGGATCATTCCTCCCATTCTATTTTTGTTGTCCATCTGCAACTTATCAAATATCCATGTGCTTTGATTCTTCAAGCTGCTATATGCCTTCATAGCCTCTAAGGGATCTTACAACTTCTTATCTTCATCATGCTAATCTATTTCTACAAGCAACTCTAACATTCCTTCAAGATATAATCCTTCCCAACACTCATAGAAAACTAATCAAGGGATTCATCTTCTTCACTTTCTTTGTCTCAACTTTGGGAACATAGAGCTTCCTCGTCTTTATTTTCTCTAAGTCTATTGATATTAATGGTTTATTATTCTCCTATGTGTGTCAGTACACATTCTCTTTGAACCTATTATTAATTATTCCTTTGACTTATGTACATGTTGGTTTCACATGTGTTCTTGGGCTTCATTTCTTCATTGATCAATCTGTACAATTAGGCATTCTAGGATAGTCTTAAATTTATTGCCACTGAAATATTCATATTTCAGTCCTCCATTCGTGCCCTCATCAATGTAATGTTGGTACATCTTTGTTTGGAAAGTGTTAGAGTACTTCCTTTGCTGTCATAATTTTATTTATTTATTTATTTATTTTCTGTAAGAACCTCTTTGGGTGCCCTATTTCCAACAAATTAGATCTACTGTAACGATATGTCGTTAGATGTGAATCTTTTTGTCACGATAATCCTATTTCAAAGGTTTTCACATGTACTATATATATTCCATAATGCTATACATAAACCCCATCAATATACAATATATTCTTTGAAAATTATCAGCTACAGGACCCTCTAGAATTCTTGTATAAAAAGACATTAAAGGTTGTTTATATTTGCACCAATTTGTTGGTCAAAACATGCACATAGAGCTATTGTAGCATATGTTTTCATGAAAAATCCATCAACCTCCAAAACTTCTGCCATAAACGTCATTATTACCATAAAATATTTCAGTCAATGTGCTTGCTCAACATTCACCGTGGTTTGCTGGCCTACAATTCCTGCATTGTTTATCCTTCTGGG
Source organism: Picea sitchensis (assembly GCA_010110895.2). Taxonomy (NCBI): domain Eukaryota; kingdom Viridiplantae; phylum Streptophyta; class Pinopsida; order Pinales; family Pinaceae; genus Picea; species Picea sitchensis. The sequence goes on along the minus strand of SNQJ01S0033971.1, from coordinate 161,382 downwards.
ATATTTATGTCATTGTAATAAGGAAGAACAATGTCATCTTTCCATGGATGGTTGTAATTTAGTCAAATATACTATATGATCATTCTAACTATCATCAAATCCAATTTTGTTTTCCATCATTCACATCTCAACAAGATGTTATCACTTACAATTTGTGCTTTGTTCATTGATCAACCATTGTTTTCTATGTTATGGCGGAATCATGTTTGTATATTAAAAGCATCTCGGCTTTTTTTTCTTACTATTTTCATATTCATTTAACTTATTTTTTAATAATCTCTTTGTACCAATCACATTTTTGTATTTAGGTCTCGGGACAAGTTCCCATGTTTGATTTTTCTCAATCTGGCTTAACTCTTCTTCCATAGAACTAACCCAATTTTGATCAGTACTGGCCTCTGCAAAACATTTAGGCTCTCTTTGTCATATGCTTCTAATATTGTTTGAACTTGTTGCAACTGTTGTCTTATTCCTTTTATCAACATTCTTCTCCCGCCATTAAAGTCTAGTTCCTTTTCCTTCAAAACAAATTCACTGTCAACTTCATGGCCTTCTCCTACATGTCCCATCCTTTTCAAAAGTGTCTCTTTATCTTTTGAAACATCAACTTCTTTTGCCTCTTTGAAGTTCTCTTTAAACATATTTTCATGATGTTGATTTACTGCCTTGGTTTGATTGACATTAAGAGAAACAACCCCATCTCTTTATGAAACCATTTTCCTGGTCACACCATTCAAAAAATTTGGTCCACTGGTTATGTGATTTGAGCATACATTTTGTGCTAGGAATGTAGTTTGCACTAGCATGGATGTATGTTCTTCTTGTTCTTGTTTCCTCTTCCAAAATTTTGTATTTTCTTTCTTTTGTTTGGCGATGGTATTCTGTTCTTTGTTTTGTGCATACCAAGCTAATTCACATTCTTCCTTGTTTTCTCTTCCATACCTTTGTATATTCTTTTTTATAAAAAAAATGCATGCTACTTCTACAGTCTCATGTTATGTGTCCATAGTTTTTGCATTTGTAACATTCAACTTTGTAATGTAGGGGAGAAAATGGGTTGTAGTTTCAATCAAAAAGCCCATGAAAACCTCTAGTCTTGTTGTTCATATGGTCATCCTTGTAATTCTTGTGAAATCTTTTACTTCTATTTCTCATATAATTCATGCAAGAAAAGAAAAAGTCAAGAAATAAATTTTGATACCTGGTTGTGAAGGGTCTTCTTGATGGATAAAATATTCTAAACTCATACTTGTCTTTCTTGATTGAAAAATCAATCTTTTGTTGGTTATGATTTATTTCCTTGTTATTGTCTTCATTGTGATTGGAACCTTTAAGAACATTTGCATAACTTTGAGGTTTCTCTTCAATTTTCTTTTTTGGTGACTTAGGGATTGCATCTTCTTCAAGGGTCTTCTGATTGTTGTCATAACCAAGACTTTCCTTGATGAATGGTGATGTTTGACACATGAGAACATTATCTAAAATTGCAATACACTTTTCAAATTTTAAGTTTGTATTCCACTGGGTGATTCCCTTTTCTAATTATTTTCTTAGATAGGTAATTTTTGCTTCAAGTTTCTCACAATGTTCTTCCCTTTCTTCTAGTTGTCTTTTCATCAATTCATCCATTCTTTTTTCTTATTCAAGTTGAATTTTTTGAATGGAAATTATTTTTTCTTTTTCCTTAAGGATTTTTAATAGTTTCTCCTTTAGTAACAAATTCTCTCTTCTAAGATTCGTGATTTCATCTAGATCACGAATAAGTTCCCCTTCAAGATCATCCTCCTCCTCTGTTTCAAAATTTTCTTCTCTTTCTATATCTAACTTTTGATTATCTTCATATTATTGATCAACGGACTTTGTTTCCATGGTTATGAGGATAAATTCCTTTGTGTAAAGATTTTGTATCTTTTCCCAAAGCTCTTTAGCTGATGTAAACTGCCCCACTTTAGATTTTTCCAAATTTAATAAGCCACTCAAGATGACATCCATTTCTTTTGTATTGTTTTCACTTGATTCCTTTGTTGCTACATTTGTTGGTGGAGTTTTTGAGGATGTGTTACCAATGATAACTGATTCCTAGTGTAACATCCCCAGCCACCAACAGGTCGGGAAATGCCACTACTCAGACACTTCACATAGCTCTGATACCAAACTGTAGCATCCCCGACCAACATAGAGACCGGGTAATGCTACCACTGAGGAATATACACTTATATAATATATGCATTTTAATCGAATTAAAACACTTAATCACAATAATCACATAATTACTACTACCATACATAATCAAATGTAATATACAATAGTTCATATACGCAACATAATACATGATAACATTCAAGCATCAAAGACATGCATAACATATAAATTAAGCACATACTGATACTTATTTTTTCAATTGGAGTAACACCACCAACTACATGCATAACTTCCATGAACCTCCCAGCCATAGACCACGCTTCTCATCATGCTTAGAAGTGGGTCACCCTCGAGCTGGGACTAAGCTCCACCCAGGGCAAGGGATTCCTAGACTAGGCTGAGGTTACAGGAAAGTGTACAGTGTAATTGGAAGGATTCTCTCCATGAGCCTTCTTACACCCACTACTCACGGACTCTCATTCCCCACATGTCTGTTCCACCCTGGAGTATACACATTCACTTTCACACAGTCCATCGACTTCTTCACCTCCCTCTTAGGGTCTCGGCAACATGCCAGATCAAGAATCCTCAGAGCTCTATAGATGGTGTTGGACTCTCTCTGGGATAAAACCACTTCCCAACAAACTCTCTCACCTGGGAGAGTTCCTCACAGGCCTGAGAACCTGCCTCTTCAACTACAACCACCTCCCTCACCTAGAGAGAGTGTTTCACACAGGCCTGAAAACCTATTTCTTCAACTTTGTTCCTGCACAAGGAGGACAACAACAAGGCTCAACAAGGAACAAACGACAACATCAAGCCACACTCAGTCCAGGAATTGCGTGGCCACAAGAGCCCACAATCACGACACACACGACATAGATAATACACATGATACTCGAGCTTCACAGAAGATGCGGATCAGTCCATGGGTTCTCACTGGGTTTAGGATGCATTACTAGAGAACCAAAACACAGAGGTCGATGATGGAGGTATCGGGTTCAGGCGGAGGATGGGAGAATGGCAGAGCGAACAACCTTCTCGTGAGGGTTTCCTTCCATGTGCACGGGTAAGCAAATGCAGACGCAGAGGCAAAACGATTCAGACGCCCCAGATCCCCGCGAACTCAGGTGGAGGATGACAGAATGACAACCCGACCCCCAACAAGGTTGACTCATCAGTTTTAACTGCACGTGCCCAGGTCGACACTTGTCTTCCTGGATCCGCATGAGTTCCAATTAGCACACACTCCCTTTACATGAACTTAGGACAACACTCAACATGTCCACCTTAGCCTTCAGGAAATAATAATAAATTATTATCCCCTTAAGAGGTAAGCCCCCTAGCTTATCCCCTCGACCCACACACTTAGCCTCCTCCCTTACCCAACCTTGTGGAAGCTTAGTCCCCCATCACTCTTTCCTCGTGGTCGGTTTGCACACAACGTTGTTTGTATTTTATTAATGATCTGCATAGTTACATATACAAAATGAGTCTCTTGGCCTTTAACACTTAGGCTCTCCGACCTAATAAATACATAATCCCACCAGCTTATCAACACTTAGCTCACCAGCCTACAAAACATGTTTACAATTTATAAATACAATTGGGGCTCTTCCTTTAGGATATTACAATCCCCTCCCCTTATTTTTGCACTGTCCTCAGTGAAAGTCTTTACACATCATCAACAAGATTTCCAAAATCTTCAAAGAGATGCGGGTATTCTTCCCGTATAGCATCCTCATGCTCTCATGTCGCGTCCTCGGGACCGTACTAGGTCCACTGGAACTTTACAAGCCCTATGGATTGATTCCAGAGTTGTTTTCTCTTCCAGTCCAATATGCACACCAGATGCACCTGCAAGACGCCTTCTTGCTCCACCTGAATCACATTCCAATCAATCACATGATTAGGATCAGGTATATATTTCTTAAACAATGAAACATGAACACATTATGTACCGTCATGGATGCATGCAATGTAAGCATATATGAAATGTATATATATGTATAAACAGGGAATTCTAATAACATTATAACCTGTATACAAGAAACACAACATACAATGAATAGATAATTGATACTTATCTTTTGATTGAGAAGACTTCCATATCAACATGGTCTATACCAAGGTACCAAACCTCAACAACACTCCAACCAAAGGTCTCTCCTTCCCCACATGCCTGTCCCACCCCGGGAGTGTACACCTTCACTGTCACACAGTCCATTGGCTGCTACACCTCCCTTTCCTTGGGCTTCAGCAACATGCCGACTCAGGAAGTCTCAGAGCATCGTGGCTCCCGAAGTTCCAAATTCCCTTAGAGGTCTCCAATCAACATCTTTCCGACTACTCTTTGTAGTCAACATTCCACTTTAATCAACCTCATCTCATCTGCATCGCTCACATGCAGTTATCATGAGGAAACATAAAATAATTCATTTAGGAACTCAAACTTAGTTCAAAAGGGAATTCAACTTTTTCTCCAAAGTATGAAATTCTATTTCATAATTCATCTTCATTGTTTCCATATTATGAATGCAACCATCCTTGTGGTTTTCCACAGGCACCAAATTGCATACCATTTTTCCTGTAATGCTTCATCTTGCATACAACCAACAAATTGTCAGTATTTTTTGTACATCATACTCAATTGCAATATGTACAAAACCATATGCAATGAATTTAGAATTTCCTGCATCTAGCAATTCAATCGCAATTACCAAACAATTTAATAAAATAGAATGACTTATCATTCTATGCATATGCATGTTCACAGTAATATTTGTAAGTTCATTACTTTTTTTTCTGAACAAGAAAAATTTCTGTAGTCAATGCTCATGTGACTACTTGACTTGCAACTTTTCTGTTGCAATGTCTAACACCTCCTTGAAATTTCCTCAACTTCATGAGTTAACAACATTTCATCTGTTAGTAACAATTATTTCCATGCAATAATATATATGCATGTACTTTCAAAACACATTCAACCATTGCATTTAGTATACAATTCTATCACTTACTATGCATGAGTGCAATTATCAATGCATACTTATTCAGTGCACCTTGCATTGAATTACATAATTCTCTTTATCTCATTCATGTATCTCACCATCCATGAGTTGGAATTCTAGACAATGTGTTGACACATTCTCCACATGCTTCCTATTGTCTTCCCAATTAATTGGATGCCTTCCTTTTTGACCCGAACACTACACCAATAATCTAATTCTGTGGTGTTCATTAGTGTTAGCAAAAAGGTTGCAGTCCAAGTTTTATTTAAAGGTAGGAAGATTTTAGTACCTGTGTGGCTCATAACCTTTCCATATCCGTACCTTTCCATATCCAACCCTGTCCTAGTCTCATACATGACTAGCTTACTTGCATTCATTCTTATAACAAGTTCTTATCTTTTAATTCTTTGGTTATTAATCCATAACCAAATTAACATGACATTCTACTATGTTAGTGTGTGCATTCAAAAGATAAAAAGATTTGAATTAATACAGGCCTCCAGCCTTTACCACATCCAGTGGTATGCTTTCAATAATATAATCATGTGATTTTATAAAATAACTTTGGCTCAGTAAATTCTTACCTAAATTTCCTTTCAGCAATTATGCAAAAAGAGTAATAAAAACTCATACCTGCATGACTGTCATTAATAAATTTTATACTACCTGAAAGTGTGATGGCAGTAGAATATTTCATGCTTCTTTTATCAAACTTATAACCAAGACTTAAACTCTCTGTTTCTTCCTTCTTTATGCAACAACATCACCAACAACACTTGCAAAGATGCAAGCATTCTTTCCTTTGGCTGACCTAACAAGCCGCAACAAACTTGTTGCCACAGAAATTGCAACAACTTCTTTCTCCCTGAAAAACTTTTCCTTCTTGATCCCCGAAGTCTACAATTCTTCCTGGATTCCTAAATCTTTTTGTGCTCTCATTGTAGTCACTGTACATGACTATTTATGCCCTGAGCACTTTCGATGCAGTGCCCCTACCTAAGCGGGGTCTACTGACCTCCCGGTGAAAGGATCTTTCCAAATGACGAGTCATATTGACTCTTCGGGCCTTTGCTAGACC
>SNQJ01S0033971.1:137870-154024 GCA_010110895.2 Picea sitchensis | reverse complement strand
TGCTTCCTTTGTTCTGCTATATGTTGATCTAATAGTCCAGGCTCCTCCCCACAACCAATCTGATGGTTTTTGTCGCTCCTCCTCCTGAGCTTTTGACTTCTTTCGCCTTGGAAGATTTTGTCAGTGTTCAAAGGCTTCAACCTTTGACCTTTCTCCTACGAGTCCGCCTCTTGGATCTCGTCTTCGCTCTCATAAGCATTATCTGTTTTGAGATTTAGGACTTTGAATGAGTCTGTCTCCCATGCAGTCCATGCATTATCTCTTCTGATATTTTGGATTTACTCAATCTCCTAAGGGTCTCGACCCTTCTGTTTTCTTTCAAAGGAAAACTTCGTTCTCTCTTGGAAACCTTCTGCTCAAAGAACACCTTGTTGAGCGTTTTCTACAAAGTGTTTAATAGCTCTATGAGTATCTTCCTATGATACTCTTCTTCCTGAACTCGAAAAAGAGTTCTATCTGTGCACACTTTCACTCACTCGATGCTCGCCTGGCAGAGTCCTACAGAGTTCTCAGTGACTCAATTCTCTCTTTGAACTCAACACAGAGTTCTTCCTGTGCACTCCTTTCACTTCCGCTGATGAAGGTTCAATGATATCTGTCCTAAGCTTCTTTGAGGTTAAATTACCTCTGCCAATGCACTCCTTGCAGACAATGTGCACTGCTTTCACTCAAAAACTCAAAGAAGAGAAACAATTGAAACTTATTCAATACTTCACCAGTTTATGCATTCAAACCAATCTGATTTAAGAAAACGTTCAGATTTCATTTTCTTTCCAATCTCTTCTCTGCTCTGTAATCATTTTCGGGCACTAGCCCTTTTCTCTCAATCCCCAATCCATGTGATCATGGTCCATGACCAAGCGCTATATCACTAGGTGCTTACTCGGGCCTTCGACTTTAGAAGATTTCAAAGAACCACACAATAATCTCTTGGAGTTCTAGATTACTGAACTCATGACGTAGGACGGATCAACCGTCCACGTCTACTTAGCATATGAAAACTGACACTTACTATGGAACCTCAGGTGTCTGAGTTTCATGTCCTTGGGTCTTCGAGACTTCGGAGATTTGGAGGATCCGCATCCACACATCCAAACTGTTAATCTCTGAACATTCCCAATCACCTTTGGTGACGTCATTACGTCACATCACTTAACATTTTCCAATTGCGAGGGCATGCAACAGTTGTTTGGAGTAACCCACCTTTCATCCCACAATTCTTCTGATGCTGACACGTAACCCCTCGGTGAAACCACGGTTTGGATTGTGGGACCGCCTTGGAGAATTAACTCCCGTGCAACTTGGATCCCTGCAATGCCTCCTGACCGTTGATCTTAATGTATCGTGATCAATGCCACTGTGGATCCTTCGAGATTTAACTTCGTTAAGTAACCTCATGTCACACTAACCATGCTCATATAGAGTGCCATGTGGTGGAATACTAGTGGCTGACTCATGGCCCAATCAGATGGGTGTCACACATCACGTTCCATATGGCATTTCAATATTCCATGGGTTCAGAACCCACTTATACGTGGCACACAACCTATGTGTCCACGTCAAACCAAGTGACATCACCATTCCATGCCACTTCGGAGTTTCGAACTTTAAAGGTTTCAACTCCTCTACGCTCGCTTTTTCCCAGAGCGCTTTCCTTCGATTAACTCCTCTACACCTTCCCTAGATCTGATGATCACAAGGGATTTCCCTTCCTTCCGAATAGATTCTATGACGTAGAATAGACTCTGTTACTTTGTGGATTTCCAAAGGAATTCACAACTAACTTCCTCGCAACATTACCAGATTTGACGGTCGTGAAGGATTATCATTCTCCTGAACAAATCCTAAGGTCCACATTACTTTGCAGCCCAATACCACTTCTGTTGTGGTTTTATGACATCGCTACTCCTCTTGAGCTTCGTAACACGACCAAGGTAGCTTATTGGCACTTAGGAAGGTTATGAGGTTTGCAATTGGTCCTCCAGACATAATTTACTCTTGAAACCTTGGGTCCAATGACCACTTATCCAGCCCATTCAGGATCAATGTTTGAAACCTTGGCTTTGAACTTGAATTTTTTCCATTTCGACAACAATTATTTTCTGAAACTTTTTCTTCAACTACCACTAACATAGCCCATCCAGGATCAGTGTTCAAACTATGTCTCTAATACCAATTTGTAACATCCCCAACCACCAAAAGGCTGAGCAATGCCACTACTCAGACACTTCACTTAGCTCTGATACCAAATTGTAGCATCCCCGACCAACAAAGAGACCGGGTAATGCTTCCATTGAGGAATATACACTTATATAATATATGCATTTTAATCGAATTAAAACACTTAATCACAATAATCACATAATTATTGCTACCATACAGAATCAAATGTAATAGACAGTAGTTCATATACGCAATGAAATACATGATAACATTCAAGCATCACAGACATGCATAACACATAAATTAAGCACAGACTGATACTTATCTTTTCAATTGGAGTAACACTACTAACTACGTGCAAACCTTCCACAAACCTCCCAGCCATAGACCACGATGCTCATCATGCTCAGCAGTGGGTCACCCTCGAGCTGGGACTAAGTTCCACCCAAGGCAAGGGATTCCTAGACTAGGCTGAGGTTACAGGAAACTGCACAATGAAATTAGAAGGATTATCTCAAGGAGCCTTCTTACACCCACTACTCACGGACTCGCATTCCCCACATGCATGTTCCACCCGGGATTATACACCTTCACTGTCACACAGTCCATCGACTGCTTCACCTCCCTCTCAGGGTCTCGACAACAGGCCAGATCAGGAATCCTCAGAGATCTGTAGTTGGTGTTTGACTCTCTCTAGGAGAAAACCACTTTCCAAGAAACTCTCTCACCTGGGAGAGTTGCTCATAGGCCTGAAAACCTGTCTCATCAACTACAACCACCTCCCTCACCTGGAGAGAGTGTTTCACACAGGAATGACAACTTGTTTCTTCGAATCCCTTCCCGCACAAGGAGGACAACAACAAGGCTCAACAAGGAACATACGACAAAAACAAGACACACTCAGTCCAGGAACTGTGTGGCCACAACAACCAACAATCATGACACACATGACACATATAATACACATGATACTCGGGCTTCACAGAAAACGCAGATCAGTCCATGGGTTCTCACTAGGTTTAGGGTTTGTGACTAGAGAACCAAAACATAGAGGTCGATAATGGAGGTCTCGGGTTTAGGTGGAGGATGGGAGAATGACCAAACAAACAACCTTCCCATGAGGTTTCCTTCCCTGTGTGCGGGTAAGAAAATGAAAACGCAGAGGAAAAATGGTTCAGACGCCCCAGATCCCCACGAACTCAGCTGGAGGATGACATAATGACAGCCTGACCCCCAACACAGATGACTAATCAATTTTAACTGCATGCGCCCAGGTTGACACTTGTATTCCTGGAGTCGCAGGAGTTCCACTTAGCACACGTTCCCTTTATAGGAACTTAGGACAACACTCAACATGYCCACCTTAGCCTTTAGGAAATAATAATAAATTATTATCCCCRTTAGAGGTAAGCCCCCTAGATTAGCCCCTAGGCCCACACACTTAGCCTCCTCCCTTACRCAACCTTGTGGAAGCTTAGTCCCCCATAACTCTTTCTTCGTGGTCGGTTTGCACGCAATGATGTCTATATTTTATTAATGATCTGCATAGTTACATATAMAAAATTAGGCTCCTTGCCTTTAACACTTAGTCTCTCTGGCCTAATAAACACATAAGYCCACCATCTTATCAACACTTGGCTCACYAGCCTACAAAACATGTTTACAATTTATAAATACAACTGGGGCTCGTCCTTGGGGATATTACACCTAGACATCATACCCAAGTTCCTTCAAATATACCTTCATTCTTATGCTCCATAATACATAGTCCRTTCCATCGAAAAATGGATATTGGTTGATGCAGAGGCCATCCTGACAATCCAGGTGTGCTAGAGATATGTTTTCCAATGATTAAAATACTTTGAAGGAGCCTGMTCTGATACCTATTGTTGGCACACTTACTTATACTTAGAGGGGGGGTGAATTAATATAGGACTTCATTTCTTTTATTATTGTACAACACTTGTTATTTTATTACTTTACCAACAACAAGAAACATACATAATCATATAGTGTATAGTACACAACTGAAAGATTTTATTGTTAAAAATTACTTTCACAGGAAACAACCCGTTACATACACCAATATGTTACAATGTTTACATGCACCAACCTGGAAGAGACACCAATCCCTTATTCTAAGTACCAAATCAAAAATACCTATAGGAACCAATCTGCAGTTATAATATTTGCAGCCACCAACCTGTTGGAGACACCAAACCCCTTAACTGAGCACCAACTCAATAAGATGTAGGCACCAACCTACTAGAGACACCAATCTCCTTAGTTGAGCACCAACTCAACAAGATGTAGGCACTAACCTACTGGAGACACCAATATCCTCACCTGAGCACCAACTCAACAACACCTATAGGCACCAACCTACAACCAAAATATTTGTAGGCACAAACTTGCTGAATTCAATTCTTCTCAATCTGTCAACTATACAAGATCATCACTATACTTCAATAATTCATCTACACATATCCTTCATGTCACCAGTTTCTATGTCTTTGTTTCAATTTCTATGATACTCTCCACCTGTTTACAAAAAACAAGACTCCATTTCAACCTCACACCTCCCTACCTCCCTCAGACCATTACATTTCACTTCCTTCCATTCCTACGAGCCTCAGAGCCTCAACTTATTTTCAAAATGAAAAAACCACACACTTTTATATTCGCATTCACTCACTTTCACACTCAAAATGATGAGGGAATCACTACTTACATGCTAAGCTCATACACCCAAGCATTTTTTCAAAACCAAAAAATCGTGTTCATGGGGTCGAATCGAAACCCTTTGAATCTTCATCAAAACCAGGCTGCAGTTCTTTGAAACCAGTCTCAATTCCCCCCATCATGCACAATCTGTTCAGATCATAAAATTTGACACTAAAAAATCATTGGATCATGTATTCGATTAGCTCACGACCATTTATATTCTCACTTCCCATCGATACATGCAATGAAACCTCAAAACTGAGAAACCGTCATATCAAATTCTTTATTAAATTACGATCGTTGATCTCGTTCCCTTGATATCGGGACCATCGAGCCTACTAGGTCACCGACCCACCAAGATCACCAAGCCATTGACCCACTTGGCCCCCGAGGTTTCAAACTTACTCCTTACTCTTCTGAACTTCTGATATATGATATACTACACGAGGTCACCAACTTATCAGGCCACCGATGTATCAACCCATCGGGCCCCCGAGACTTAAAAAATGCAATGCTCCTCCAATATTTCAATATCCAATATACTAGTATGATGACATGGTAGATGACATGGTATCCTCGTGGACCACTCTTATGTGTGCTATATGATGTGTCTCATGTCGTGGCGCTATCGTATCATTGACCACCGACCCACTGGGACATCAGACCACCGGGCTATCGAGCCCCAAAAAACTTTAGTACTGCACATTAAATCATTTGACCGATATGCTGGGCCCCACCATTGTGGTATTGGAACATCAGGCCCTACGAATCACTAATGTCGCATCTCAACTATTTCCCCAATCCAGTATTCGATATGATGTGGAAGCTAACTTAATATCCATGTGGACACCTTATGCATGTATTGATTGACGTGGTTATTGCATAGCACTGACATGGCATCACCACCAGGCCACTAGCCCCCAAACCTTCTCATTTAAAGAACATACTTCCATCATGATTCCGATCCAATATCAGTCATTGATCTCAGTGATGGATGGTAAATATTCACTTCTTGCTTATGCTTTGTGTCTCCTCCATTGGGACACTAGGGGATCAACCCACCGACCCATCGGAGCCTCGAAACTTTAACACTGTCCAATCAATATTTTACCTCGATTGAGTATGCCGATATGGAACCTCATTTTTGGAACCTTTTTTTACCTGACTTAATCATCTTGTGCCACGTGTATCTCCTCTCAATTGAGCAATCGACCCACTGGGGCACCGGGCCCTTGGAAAATTTAACAATGCATTTTCAGAAAATACTCCGGTACTCTGGTATCTGATATATTGGGCCCCACAACTTAAAATATAACACATTTTTCATGGTTCCACATCTCTTCCATTCACATTCAAATTATATAACACTGCCTTTTCATTATAAACCCACTGAAATCAATATTTCCTATGAATGTGGGATAAATCAACTTTGTTGCTTGAATCCTCCTTTGCACTGTCGAGCTTCAGGAAATTGTGATCACTCTACCATAAAGCTCTTCACCACCTCGATTTCGTTCTTCCATTTCTTTTCAACAAGGTCATCTCGTTCAACTCCCAAATTCACTATTTCTCATCTGCATCTCAAATTCATTTGGTTTGATTGTTCATATGCAACCCTCTTGTCCTTATTCACACATAGCCCTCATTTACTCATGTTTTTTTTATCAATAAGTGTTCATAGAGACTCATCAACATTACGAGACATTCATAGTATCCCCCTATCTTTGACATCAATAACAACATTATTTCCAACAAATAGCTTATAAAAGTACATGTATTTTATATGGTTAAGGACTCTATAATACTTTATAAAAGTTATTGAATTTTATGGGTGAGGGTATACTTTGTTTACACCATCCATTGGGAGTTGATATGATATACCTAAACTCTTTGTTTCATTTGATCATGCATCATAAACACCTTGCCTTCGTGAGTTAAAATGAAAATGGTAAAACTAGATAATTCATTGCATTCAATTGATTTTTTCCAAACCTATTTATAGAGGACAATGAGCTTGTTGACCAAGATTGAAGTTCTTAATAGAGATGGGAATGTCATCAAATTCAAAAGTGGAAACATGAGTAAATTGAAATAATGAGTGGATGGATTGAGAAACATCAATGAACGGACAATGGGTACAATAAACATACTACATAAAGGAAAAATCAAGGACTTCATATTTGGAGAATTTGATTCCAATAATCAAGAGATTGATGAAGACATTTTAAATTTTTATGTTGGGGCCATGAAATTAATTCTATTTGAGACAAGGATTTCTCTAGATGCGAATTTGATGGTAGATACACTCAAATTCAATGTAGAGGGAGACTAATGTTCAACAATTTGGAAGACCCAAAMCATGGAAACGAAGAAGAGGCAAACTAAAGTTTGTGGTAATCAAGTAGATGTTCCCAGGAATAGGTTGATCCTAATAGTGTTGCTGACAATTATAGATCACCAAAAAATGGATATTTATAGTGATTGCATGAGGGTGGTTAATTAATAGGTCAAATATAGGGAAAGTGACATTCCTTATTGTTAGGCCAGGTATGGGTAGAGGAATAAGTAACTCCACACTTGATTTATTTCACTAAATCACATTATGCATATATGAAAGAGGAAGTGACCTTTGGTTTCATCTTCCAAGAGGTCCAAATGACTCTTCTGATTCACCTATGAATCTCATTTTTCTCCTAAATAATATTTACAATGATATTTACAAAGTACCTCAATCCCTAAGGACTAGGTATATAACATCCCTCCCCTTAATACAAAGGGTTTTTTGTGAGTGTAAACAACATTATGAACTTTCCAAAATTTTCTCTTCTAAGCACTTTGGTGAAGATGTCCACAATTTGCTCATTTGTGGAACAATGTATCAAGTGAATAGTATTAGTCTCTACATGATAATGAATCAAATGGTACTTTGTGTTGATGTGCTTGGTTTGATCATGGAATTTGGGATTCTTTACCAAATTGATTGCAGAGGTATTGTCGATCAGAAGAGGAGTAGAATTCACTTGTTTCTCCTACAAATATTCAAGTATTTTCTTAATCCATACAGTCTCCTTTGTTGCTTTTGCAACTACCACATATTCTTCCTCTGTTCTAGAATATGTTGGAGTTGACTGCTTGCATGGTCTTCAGGAGACAACTGTTGATCCAAGACTCATGAGATAGCCTGAAGTTGACACTTTGTTTTCTGTATCTCCAAAATATTTTGAATCAAAATATCCAATTAGGTTGAATTCATCCATGTTACAATACTTGAGTCCAAAATCTGAAGTTCCCTTCAAGTATTATAGAACTCTTTTTGTAGGACACCAATGCCTTTCACAAGGTTTTTTCATGAACCTGAAAAGAATCCCAAAAACAAATGAAATATCTGGTTTGGTAATGCTAAGGTAGATAAGACTTCCCACAAGCTTTCTGTATTTGGTTGCATCCTCAAATTCCTTCCCTTCTTTTGTTGCAAGATTTAGATTCTGTTCCATTGGAGTAAATAGAGGGTCACACTCAGCCATGCCAAACTTGTTCAAAAATGATCAAATTTAATTCTTTTTAGAGATGAATATGTACTTTGGATTTTGAATCACTTCAATGCCCAAGTAGTAATGAATATGTCCCAAATTTGTCATCTCATATACTTTCTTCAATTCTTTTTTTATGGATGCAATATAGCTTTCATTGTTCCCCGTTATCAACAAATCATCTACATAAACTACAATATATACACATTTTTTTCCAACTTTCTTGACAAACAGATTTGTATCATCAGGTTTAAGTGCTTGAAATTCAATTTCAAAATATGCTATTTTATATTTTCATACCAGGCTCATCGTGCTTGTTTCATGCCATATAACGATTTGGTGAGTTTGCATACTTTTTATTCTTGTCCATTCAAAACAAAACCTTTTGGATGAGACATGAAATTTTTTTCTTTCAAGTATCCATTCACTAAAGCAGTCTTCGCATCCATTTGATGAACTTTCCATCCATTCTGTGTTTCCAAGGCAAATAGAATATTAATGGTAGCCAATTTTTCTGTGGGGGAAAAAGTCTCCTCATAATTAATGCCTCCTTTTTGTGAAAGTATTTTTTCCACGAGCCTCACTTTGTGCTTGTCAAGTGAACCATCTGATTTGTACTTGTTCTTGAAGACACACTTGCAACTAATTGGTTTGGTTTCGAATGGAGGGTCCACCAACTTCCACGTCCCATTCTTGATGAGAGAATCACACTCCTTCTGTATGGATTCTTTCTACTCGTCATGAGAAGTGGCTTATTCAAAAGAAGTTGGTTCAAAGTTAGTAGGTAAATTCAAATAACATTCATATGAAACATCCATATCATCTACATCACTTGAATCTTAATTATCTACATCACCTCCATCTTGTATTGTAGAAAATCTGGTTCCTGTATGTCTCATCTCATTAATTTCAACACTTTCAAGTGTCTTTATGAGACACTTTGGTGGACCTTTCTAAGATGGTCCAAATTGCTCCACTAATTGAGATGGTGTTGCATTTCCATCAAGGTTCAGACTTTTAATCCTCTCAATCACATCATCCAAATGAACTTCCCGTTTTGATGAAGTGGTTAGAAATTCGTCATGAGGGGGAGATGGTGCTTCAAAAGGATATTCAAATATCACATGGGAGAATCTATCCAGATGATCAAGTTGCCATTCAACAATTTTGTCATTCTTGGAGGATTCAAGAAAAATCACTTCTTTGGAAAGAGTGAACTTCGTGTTTACCTCATCGTAAACATGATATGCCTCGATGGTATTTGAGTACCAAATAAGATGCACTTATGACTTGTTGATGTTTAGATTGGTCGAGATCCAAACAAAAAACTCACAAGGATAAAATCTCATTGCATTTTTATAGAGGTGGTACTCCTATGTTATTGCTTGAAATAAATTATAAAAACACAGTTTTAAGTATAAGAGTATATTCACAAAGAAAATTTCCTGAGAGAAGGACCAAGAATCTTTTAAAGACTGAAATATATTATCTATTCAATATTGTATAGAAACATGGACACCATCATATGAAAAATAACACATTACTCATATCCATCACAATATGAATAAGATTTGGTCACATTCATAAGAAATAAAAATATAAGTCCAAAATAAAGAGAACTTTAAAAGAGTATATAATTTAAATTTGAAAGAGAATATGATAGATACACTTCAAAAATATCATACTCAGAAATTCAAAGTATAAAAAATCATTAAAGTTTCACCCCAAAATAGTTCTCTGGGGAGTTAAAAAAATAAAATTATGGTTTTGCGATGAAATTAAATTAAAAGATTGAGTTTGTCCAGACATAATGTGATGGGGCTCCCGTAGACCTTTTAAAAATAGATCTGGATCCGTAAGAAGGAGAGGAAAATGATCAAATATCGATTATGGGTTCTCAAAGAGTGAAAAGACACAATTGGATGATTTCTGAAAGAGAAGTATGAAGGATAACAAATTATGAAAAGTGAACTCTTTACTTATTGTGATGGAATATCTCCCTTTCTTATTTTCCCATTGGCGTGTCTTTTATATTCTCCTTTGCTGGAACTAACTAATCAGTCCCAACTACTTCTTCTTGATATGATTCCATTATTTTAGTTTAGGATTTATTTAAGCAATTATCGATGTATTCTCTCATTGGTGCCACAACTATTTCTTTCCTTACTTTAATATTAAATAATGAATTTTACAGATCTTTGAAATCCATCTAAAGTTGATGAAGGGTGTCTTCAATTTCTTCATTTTTTTTTACATAAATGACCAATGAACTTTCAACCTCTATTTCTGAATATTCGGTCAAGTTATTGAACTTCTCAGTTGATACAATATTCAATGAGTCCAATTTATACTCCACTTGTTCTTTTGACATGAGTATGGAATTCAATATTAAGTGTGGGTCCTCCAAATATCTAGTTGACCCAACTAAATCCAATTAAATTAATTTCAAATATAATTCTCCTCTTTTCACACTTATAGAATCACACTAGGCTAGCATTTCTTTTAAATTATTTATTCTCTTTAACCAACATGGATTGAGTTGTTTTATACACATTGCCGAAGGCAAATCTTCTTCTTTTCTATGGAACTTTCCAAGACTTGAAAATTTTGCAAAGAAAGTAGAAATGGCACCCTTGTAAAGTTATTCATCATTTTTAAGATCAACTTGAAGATATTGCTTGAAAATTTTCATTCTTTAGCATAAGAAAACAAAACTTGTTGCCAATTTGCATGTTTCGAGAATCAGGGACATTCTCTTTTGGATTTTTTTTTGACATACCTCATGATGGAAACAATTAGACTTGATGTTCCTTTTAGTATTGAACTTGATTCCATTCTTCTATCAAGACTTCTCAAAGGATGTATGGTGGAAATTGGACTAGAAAATACTGGTGGGGGCATTAAAGCATTTTCTAATTCCTTAATTCTATCCTTTAAAATGACATTTTTGTTCTCTATATCTCCAATTGACCTTTTTAGGGATTATCCCATAGATTCATGAATTTTTACAATTTTGGAGGGTGGAAGTCCATTAAAGTCAAGTTCTTAGTTCCATTTTCCTTGAATCTTCTTATTTTTTTCATCGGTTTTCTCAATAACTATTTTTATTGAGTTTTTATCAAATGTGGCACTATGCAAGGTTGGAGATTCCTCTTCAAATACAATTGGCTCTTGGGTGGCCAATTTTGTTGCAATTGATTTGATCTCTTGTATCCTCTATTCTTCACTAGGAAATTCAATATCTTCAATATTTTCATCGATCTCCATGTCTTACAGAACGATTTCCTCTTCAGGTATGCCCTCATTTTCTCCCTCTTTATTTGTTCCTCTTTTCCTCTTGCTAGTGACTGGGAGTTTGTGTGGCCTTTCTATATTTCCATTAGGAGGGTTTTGTTAAATTCCATTATTAGAGTTATCCATCGAGGAATTCCTTTTCTATTAAATTGCAAACTATTTTTTTCCTTTGGGTAGGCCATTTTTTTAGAAACATTAGGAGATCGTGAACTTCTCTCATTCACGATTCTTCCTCCTTGTCTATGTTGATAAGTTGTATTGATGAATGTTTGGATATCTTCTTGCCTTTTATYATCAGGTAACACTCGGGGGTTTATGATTCAGGTGGACATCGATGGCCACCCACCTATTCCACTGGCTCAATATAAAGTTTCCATTTTAGTAGTTTTTCTACAGGTTTTTGGGTCCCAAATTTCCAGGGTTGTTTTGAGGCCCTAAACGACATTTTTTTTGACGTGGAAGTTCCCAATAAATGTCAACGAATTATATTTACTTTTTCATAATGTGTACTCCTCGACCAGACCTTTCCAAATAGGTATCGAGCACCCCAAACATAGATCGTATGGAAAATTTACACCCTAGGGAAGTTGACGTATCAACTACACCCATCGGGGCCCACAAACCTTTTGGTGTTTCATCTTCCGGGGATAAGGTTTTTGATGTTTAGGTTTTTCTCATTTATGATTTATGTTTAAAAGGAATTTGGAGCCTCATTGTAATAATCTTCTTGCGAATGTGCATAACCATCACAACTCTCCTCAAAGCTAAGCTACCACCATTCTAGCGAGTTCATTCCACAATGTATTTTCTTTTACAGTCTTTGCATATTTAAATATTTAATAGAAATTGAGTATTATTGTATCTCTGTGTTTCTGTCTTATTTATATGATTTATTTCTTTCTCTCACAAACGCATATTAATTTTGACTGTCACCCTCTACTTCTCTAAACATGAATGTGTGGGAAAATGATATATTGTACCCTACATAACTCATGTGCTTCATAAATAATTGTCTAGGGTCAAAACCCTTGACTTCATTTTCCTTCTTGAGATTGAAATGATAAAAATTAATTGAGAATTCATCGAGGTGTGTAATGATTTTTACCATTATCTCCCCAATTTCCATGGTATCGGGATGACTTTTCTTTTCCTTTTCTAGTTGAATAAATGAGCCCAAGATTTATATTACTTACATATTTCAAAAACAAATACTTTATCGGAAACATAACATGGAAACAATGAGGGTTGTTGATGAGAGAAGTAGAGCCCGATAAAACTAAAATTATCCATGGCCTTAAAACTTCCTCTCTTATCTTAGAAGGATGTTGCTTCCAGAGACAATCTAGATGTACTTGGTGCATGGATAAGCTTTTTAAAAGAGGAGATGAATGCATTATTTACTTCATAGAAATGGTATATGGCCTTCTATTTCCAAAGTGTGAGATACCACATTTGGACAAGGTCGAGTTTACAATTGACCTACTTAGCCAAAGGAAAGCCTTTGAATACGTGACAATATGTAATGGAGAAAATTAAGTATGAAGAAATGTAAAAAAAATTACTTTCTTAAATTTCCCAACTGAAACAACAATTCATTGAAAATAATCCTTTCCCAGTCAAATATTGCATTTTAATTAATTGAAAAGTACATTATATATAGAGTGAGCATGGGAATATTAGTCATAGACTCTTGTCCAGCTACTCTAGTGAATAACCATGCCATTTCTCGATAGGGATTTTTTAATAGACTCACCTGAATTCTTGAAAGGTCCTCTGGAAGAATTGTTGGGTCTTCGAGATAGTCTTGTAGAAACTCAAATCCTCCATTATTTGTCTTCAAAAATTCTTCGGCCTCAACTCTTTTGAAAGTCATTTTTGGCTCTAAGAGTCTGAGTGTCCTCTTAAAAAATGAAGGGGATAGATAAATAGGAGATTCCCCTTGTAACTGAATAATTCTCTGATTCTTGTCAAATTTATCAATGCACCACAAAATCATCTCCTTGAAATCATATACTTTTGGAACACAACCTGCCAATGTAATTCCTAATGTACAAATCTTGTTTGAATTATTCTCTGGAAGTGATAATGAAGAGTAATATCTATATTCCTGCTACCATTGAAATATTTGGTCTTCTCGTCCAAGTAGGTTGATAGTATCTCCGTAGAACTATTCCTTTCTTTGGGTTGTCATACTTATTCAAGGTGACATATTAATGTACAACTCTTTTCAAAATGTTATTATCAAAATTCACCTATTTATCTTAATATTGTTCGGGGATCTTGACTCAAGAATCGTTAATGCACATTAATATTTAAATTAATGAGGAGTTGTCTCAAGAATATTTCCATTAATAATGACTTTTAACACTTAACCAATTTTAGTCATTTATAGGAGATGTGCATTAAATGTGCACCATGGAACATGACAAGACAAGACATAGATTTCCATGGGGAGACAGACAATTGAAATATCAGAACGATGGGGTAATGAAATGGTGGGGTGAGAGCATGGCGGGGTAGCGAGATTGCAAGGTAGAAGAAATATGAAGAAACGTCACGACGAGGCTATAGGATGGCGAGGTCGTGGGGTTGGGCTATAGTATATGGAAGTGATAAAATCACTGCAGACCCACTGATTTGCGATAAGTAAGACTTGAGAAAAAAAAGTATTGAGACTAAGTACTAAAAGTGGGTCGGGACAATGGGTTCACGGGTATGGATGAGACAAACATGGAAGTACTCTAGACCAGTGGTAAGTCATTTTTTTTCGAAAAAAATCTAAGTATCGGTACAATATGCGAGCTGCGGAAGTTAAATTTATATTATGCAGGTCGTGGTAGTTTGAACAAGGATAGGAAAATGCATTACATACCTGCGACAACCTTGAAATTTTTCTAAGTATGAGGAATAATTTGAAAAGAATTTACAAGAGAGGCTGAAAAAGATTAATCACATTTGAGGATCAACATGACTCCTTACGTCAAGCTTGTTTCTTTTATCCTTAGGAATTAAGGTACAATAGGTTGAACCAAATACCTTGAGATGCCTCATCGAAGGAATGCAACCATACCACATTTCATGAAGGGTCTTATTTCCAAGAGCATGAGATCAACACCTATTTTTCACATATACTGCAGATAGAGTTGCATCAACTCAAAACATTAATTTCACATTTTTTAAAAACATCATGGAATAAACCATATTTGGGAGTGTCATGTTCATTCTTTCAGCTACACCATTCTATTGAGGATTGTATGGAACACTGGTTTGATGCTTGATCCCATGTTGTAAAAGATAGTTTTCAAATTCATTAGATGTATATTATCTCCGATTATTAATACAAAGAGTGACAATATGTGATTGAGCTTCATTTTCAATCCATAGATGAAAGTTTTTAAAAGTTCAAATGCTTGAGATTTTAATTTCAACAAATACACCCAACACATCTTAGTGTAGTCATCAATAAAAGTCATGATATATTTATTTCCATTGACATATGGAATATACATGGGTCCAAAAAATCATAATGTATAAATCCAAGTTTTCTACATGCTATGGAAGTGGAATAATGAAAATGTTGTTTACTATGCTTTCCAAGGACACAAGCATCACACTGCTTCAATTTTCTAGGAATAAGAAAACTAGAAACACCATTTTTTTCAACAAACAAAGGTCGGCATAATTAAAGTGTATAAATATAGCATGTCCTAAGAGACTAGATGGAAATGTACCTTCATCATGATGAGAGAGGTATGCATAATTCTATGCATGATCATATGCCCCTTTCAACTTCAACAATCTTCCATACTCCACTTCTGTCATAACGACCATGTTGTTGGAAAACTTCCTTATTTAAAAATTTCTACCAAAGATATGAATAGAGTGGACTTGCTATAGAATGTGCACAATATACAAAAACGTTTGTAACATAGGAAGATAGAGCACATCCTGTAGAAGAAAATCTAGGAATTCAGACAATTTAAGCTTGATGGTGATAACTCCCAAAGGTTTGAGACTTTCTTTATCTGGAAAATAGACTATACCACTAAATTGTCATTGAAACATTCAAAGAAGTCTCTTGAGAAGGCCATGTGGCATGTTGCACCTATGTCAAGAATCCATGCATCTCTCAAAGAAGTAAATGAAGTGTTAAAGAAATCTTTAGTTACTTCAATATTTCAATGGGAAACAATATAATGAAGAGATTCATGTGCTTTACCTTTCACCAGATATGATGCTTTCTGTTTGCATTATTTTTCATCTTGATTGTCTTTGATATTTTCCCAAGGGATTTTTCATGTCTGTTAAGAACCAAACATCAATATAGCATACAAAAACCTCTAGAAAAGTACTCAACGCCTTGAAAAAGAGATAATATCAGATAATAAGCCTCTTCGAGGGGGCAACCTCCTTTTACCCCACTTAAATGTTCAAGTCCAAGAT
>SNQJ01S0033971.1:112018-124324 GCA_010110895.2 Picea sitchensis | reverse complement strand
GTAATTTTTGTGTAGATATCATATGAAACATAATGGCATCATGGTCTTATCATAGTACTAGTGAATCTTTAGTTATGGATGATTTGAAAATATGAGGTTCCTTGATCTAGGTACCATACAGTACTATGATTTAGTAAATGAGGTTCGTGTTCTTTTATATTTGTTGAACTTGGTGGGTCGTGGTTTGAATCCTTCTGCTTGCGCCTTCCTTTGGGGTTGCGGTCTTGCGTTGTTGAATGTTGTACTTGATTGGTCATTGTTGGCGTCCTTCGGACTTGCGCATCCGTAGAGGTAGTGGTTGTCTTTAGTTGTTGAGGTACTTGGATGAGATCATTCTATTACCTGGTCTGCTTGTGGCGGGCGGAGTTTCGGCACCTCCTTGTAACCTTAGTATATAGGTCTGTGTGTGATTTTTCTTTGTAAAGAATCTAGTGCCGTATCAAGAGTCTCAGGCCCTTTAAAGGTAGGGTTTCCACTCTTGCGACACACCTGAGGGGATTACTAGTTTCTGCCTGAGCAGTCAGCCAAGAGCCTATCTGATCTTCTCTCTCTCCGGAGCAAAGAACTAAGATTAAACGCCATGCTTTCCTGTGCAGAAATAGTAAGACCTACTACTATGGATTCTTCCCTATGTGTTTGTACTATGCATAACCCAGTACGTCGTTAAATGTTTGCGTTATGCGCCTTGTGTCTGTGGCCGTTTATTGCTTGCAGTTACTCGATTGTGTGCCTTCAGTCTTCATTGTGATGAACATCGTGGTTGTGTCTTGATGGTTGTCGGGTGGCGACGTCGAGTCAAGTGTGTCTGCTACTTCTACACGCGCGCACACACCTTAAACACAAAAAAAAATTCACCTGTTAAAGAGGCGTTGTCGTAACAAGAAGGTTGTTACAACATTACCCACTTGTTGCGTTCTATTTTACAACTTGCTTTTACACCAAATGAGAGTTGTACCTGCAAGTCTCAAATATGCCAACTTGATTTGTGTGGCCTCATCCTTGATCTATTGCACATTGCAGTAAACCTCTATTTGCCTGACCCAATTTTCAAGTCTCTCTGCATTAACTTCACCATCATATATGGGTAACTCAAATTTAACATCAAGTTTTAATAATGGCATTTCATTCTTATGTTTATGAACATGTTTCTTTGCATTAGATTTAGAAMTTGAACTTGAAGAAGAAGGAGAAGAAGGAGTTGATGATGGAGGTGAAGGAGGAATCTGAGGAGGATCCTCTTCCTCTTTAATTTTTCCCTTTGAAGATTCACCCAAAACTGGTCTTTTCCRTTCCAAGTAATCCTCGTCCAACACTTTCACCATCTCCGACATGGAAAATAACATTTTTCGAAACTATTTCTCATCAAGAGAAATTCCCTCTTCCGATGCCATCTTCTCACTGTGAGAAGCTCTCTTTCTTAATCCAATTAATGGATTCTCTGCAACAATATTGCCTTCACCATACTGTATCTTTTCCCTGGTTAACATGCAAAACTCAAATCCAAATGTCAATTAGCTCTGATACCACTTGATTCGAAAAGATCTTTTAATGACTATGGTTGAGTTATTAATTGCATGTGTTAATTAACCATATATGACGCTGAACCAAAGAGGATGAATTTAATGAAGAAACATAGCAGCCATAAAAAAATATATAGATTTGAACATAAGCATGAAGAACAAAAAACCATAACAAGAGAAGTGATAACGGAGTTCGGCAAGGTTGCCTATGTCTCTGGGCCTTTGTCTCAGTGGGGGAGGCTTCTTTATTAATTCTTAAATTATTAAAAAGTACAAAAAAAGAACATCAAATGGATCTCATACTGGTCTCACTGTGTTCTTCTCTACCTCAAAAATCCAACACAACTGACGACATTGAAAAATACTGAGTGTAGCTCCCAGAAATGGCCCGCAAAGGTCTCCTCCTCAACAACTTCCCTGCATAAAAATAGCTTTGGCTTGGCTTTGCTTCAGCACAACTCTGTTTTGACTTTCCTCCCATGGCCTCAAACATACATGGTTTATATAGATCTGAAGTTGGTTATCCTTCCCCAACTTCCTCCCAAAATCTGGGCTCAAAAAGAGCCCAATATCTCCCAAAAATGGGCAAAAATCTCTAATTACAGGCCAATAAATCATAAAAATCACTATAATAAATTTTTTAAACCCAAAATAGTGCATAGACAAAGCGCAACCCCTTTTTTAGGGCTCTTTGTCACAATCAATGCGCCATGTGGCCAAGCATTTATCCTTAACGCGTTGTCCCCCCAATCCGACACCCTCCATACCCACTCCAGGTTACATGTATGGCCCATATGGCTAGGTTCTAGAACCATGCGCTAAAAACAAACCAAGGCACCGAGTCATATGGCTTAATCTTCAAAAACCTGGGCTGTTACAATGGTCGTATCCCCCGAATGTGGATAGGTGCTATTACTTTGCATTGGTGGTTATAACATTGTGCCCGCACCCCCTCCTTGTGGTCACACAATACAAAACGAGCATCCGTTTGAGAAAGTAAATATATGGACGGAATCAACACAACGAGACGGTCAGAATGGAATTGGTTTTGTACGATTCTGAGAAATTCAATTTTTAGCCTTTTTTGGACCTGGGAAGCCTCCTAGATCCGATTCGGGATCACACGTGCATCATAAACTCAACTTAGAGATAATAAATACATGGTGGAAATACTAATATATAATACATAGAGAAAATAACACTTATCTTCACAAAATATTCACACAGACTGGTTGCAGACGTCAAAAGTTCCACCCAATCTTAGGCCCTATTGTACATAAACTCTCTGTAGTATGCCACCCCTAAGTCGAGGCTATGAATACACAAGAATAGGTCCTAGTTTGACTCTGTGTTTCACACACCCATCAACTATCAAGCTCTCACAATAATCTCAACCACACAATAATCCCAATTTACCAGCTCTCTTCCTTCCTCAAATTGCACAACCTAAAGAAATGAACCCCCTGTTGACCCAAAAATTTGTCTCAAGCTTATGAAATCTTACAAAGAGTTGCAAGACCAATTTCTTCATCTTCTTTCACCAAGGAAGGTAGGGGTCCCCACTAGGAAAGTTATCAAATGAGTTTAAAAGAGTATCATTTTTATCATAATTTGGAAAAATGTATGGCATCATGGACAAACTTGTTGCACTTGTTATGAAGTGATTGCAAGATGTTTACTTAGGTTTTATATGTTAAAACTATATAAAAAGTTTCAAGTCAATGATGGACTTCTAACTGGATAACATTGGTTGATTTTGTTTGATATATGTTATTCCCCATAAATGTATGCCATCATGAACACTTTTTCTTTTTTCATCAGATTCTTGGTGTAAAGACACCACAAAGCACTATGGATACTTGGATATGATATGTGTTGAAGTCATTTGCAAGGTCTAAAGTGAATAATTGATATCTCACCCCTCAACATATGATTGATTTTGATTAATGGTAGAACAATGTTATAATTTGTTGGTCATAAAATGGTTATTGTTGTGCTTCATATATATATATTATATTGTACTTGGCATATAAACCAAAGAGTTGGCATAATTTTTGGAATAACATAAATGGGTAACATTCTGTTTCAAAATGTTGGATAGTTGGCACATACTCATCATTTGATAAATGTTTAGATGCAACCCATACTTAGTATGGCTGCACACATTTATGGTTGATGGATTTTTAATAATCTAGAACAACGTGACCATTAATACATAAAGGTTCTATGAACTAAGGTGATAGACAATAGTTTTGAGTGCTCATTATGTTGGAAAATTGGTTGTCATTGATGTCAAACTTAGAAGAATCCCTAAAGAAAATCCTAGAATCCCCTAAAAAGGATAATGATGTGTCCACTTGAAGATGCCTTGAAGAGCCTTGAAGGAACCTTGACATAAATGTATATAACTCCAAAGTGGTCCCCTTGTGGCATATATTTTAAGCATGACCCTCACATGATGAGATAAAATGTGGTTGTTTCCACATGCCAAATTTTAGTTGTAAACAAATGGACCCCACAATATGTCCAATATAAATATTACAAGCCTACAAATGTCCAAGATAAATATTACAAGATGGAGATTGTTGAAAGTATTATTTTTTTGTCAATTTGGACACCCTATATTTGAGCAATTTTTTACCCTACATAAATAACTCAAATAGAAGAACAATTTACATGGTTGGAAATATTATTCCAAGACCTTTCCAATGGTATATGTAAGTTCCTCTAAATCCCTAGGAATGAGGATATATGAGTCTTTCCATCCGATAACCCAACTAAAAAATTGAGGTCGGCTCCGCTGATTTTTGGAATAGAATTAATATAACTACACGATAGAATTTCACATTTTTAGAGTAACCAATGAAGATATTAAGTATGAGGTGCGCTTAAGGAGTTGGGGTGTCTTTTTTGTGTGTAAGAGAAGTCTAAGGGATTCTCTTAATGTCTTTCTTATTCTCAAGGTATGTTATGAAGTTGTGATGTCGTCGTGAGGTTGTGATGCTACCATATGCTTTGCTATGAGGTTGTGATGTTGTTGTCATGTTTCCTTGAGTGGATGTTGTCATTAATGGATGTTTATATGAATGGATGTTTCCGTCATTGATTGCATTCTATGAATGATGCTATGATTCTTGCTAGGGTTTGCAGGATTGTCTATGGAATGAAGCATGCAGGTGAAGTCAAAAGTACTCTATGTATGAAGATATTGGATTGGTGATATCTTATTGAGTTGGTGCTCATTGAGAATATTATTTTCTTCATTCAATAGGTTGGCGCATGTGATTTATGGATTAGGTTCTTCCTTATAGTTTGAGTTGGTAAATCTAGGGGGTTGGTGCCTCCTTCCAATCGGTGCTTGTAAATCAGGGAGTTGGAGCTTCTTTTAGGTTGGTTCCTATAAATCAAGGGGTTTGTGCTTCTTTCCAGTTGGTGCGGGAGAATATTGGAAGTTGGTGTTTCCTATGAATGTAATCTTAGCATGATATAAGAAAAACATTATGTGGTTTTCTCCTATTTGGGTTTCCACACAAAAATCATTTTTTTATGTGTATGGTTTTTGTGATGATCAATGGAATTGTTAATAATTGATGTTTACATGATGTGTTTAAAGTTAAAAATGGTAAAAATCGCTCAATATTGATTCACCCCTCCCCCCCCTCTCAGTATTGGAGAATATTCTAACAATTGGTATCAAAGAAGGTCCTTCAAAAACAGTGTAACCACTCGAAGGAAGATCATGGATAAGTAAGGAGAATTACCAAAAATGGAACACCATTGTTTGATGAGAAAAATTATGATTTTTGGAGCATAAGAATGAGAGAATTCTTGCAGGCACATGGATTTGATGTTTGGAAAGATATAATAAATGGATACACTGCACCAGATTCCCCCCCAACAGATAATGTCGAGAAAAATCTCAATGAATACAATTCAAAGGCTATGAATTCCATTCTAAGTGGTCTAATAGGTTCATAATTTGTTAAAGTTATGAATTGTGATTCTGCAAAGGAAATATGGGACAAGCTCAAGAATGTTTATGAAGGAGATGATAAAGTCAAAGGGGCCAAGCTTCAGACTTATGGAGGATAATTTGAATATCTAAGAATGAAGGAAGATGAAGATATTGCAACTTGTTTTCTTCGAGTTGATGAAATTGTGAATACTGTAAAAGGACTGGGAGAAAATATTGAAAATTTAGTTATTGTGAAAAAGATAATGAGATCTCTCCTAATGATATTTGACCCTAAAATATCAGCTCTAGAAGAAAGACATGATCTGGATATGTTGAGAATGGATTAATTACATGGAATACTTACAACATATGAAATGAGAACAAAACAAGAAAATACATCTAGAAAGGAAACATCTTTCAAATCCTCCAAGAAGACAAGAAAGAACAAGCCAAGGTCAAAACCTTTCTCCAACAATAGTGATGATTTAGATAATGAAGAAGAATCCAACTTTGCGAGAAAGCTAAAAAGAGGAACCAAAAAGTACAAAGGTAAGCTTCCTTTCAAATGTTTTAAATGTAATAAAGTAGGCCATATTGCTTCCAACTGTCCTTATGCAAGGGGTTCAGATAGTGATGAAGAAGAAGTTCCTAAGAAAGAAAATAAATATCGTAAAAGAGATAAGGAACGAAATAAAGGAAGATTTTTGAAAAAGAAAAGCTTGTATTCAAAATATGATGGTTCCTCATCCGATGAAGATGATGATAGTGACAATGAATCAAGAAGAGTACTCTTCATGGAATTAGAGACTCAACAGTAAACTACTAAAAATAATGAAGGAGACAATGAAGAAGAAGGAGAAGCGAATATTGAATCATAATTGATCAGTTCCTTAAGTGATCTAAGAATAACAAGGAAGAAAAAAAAGTCTCTCAAAGAAGAGTTAAGTCAACCAAAGGAAGGTTTTCAAAACCCTAGCAAAAATTCTGAAGAAGCCAAACAAACTATCATATATCTAAAGATTTAGTTGGAAGAAGCCAAAGTGATTGAAGAAACAATCAAGAGACATCTGGAGGAAAAGAAGAAAATAACAAAGAATTTGGAAGCTGAAATAGTCTCACTAAGAAAGGAACTATAGAAGGACATCCAACTAAATTTTGGAAATAACACCAAAATAATGGATGAAATCATCTGCAATAAAAAATCATTCTATGACAAGTCCAGACTTGGATACAAAAAAAATAATATTGGTGAGGGTTCAAGATCTATGATGACAGGAAATGAAGTAGAGCAAAGAAGTTATGCAAGTACTATCAAGGGTTCCATCAAGAAAGAAGAATTCAATCCTCTAAAGGAGTACATACAAAAATTAGAAATAAAGAAGAATCAAGAAGAAGAGCATGCATTCAGAGGAGCATGGAATCAAAAACCAACAATGAAGAATACCCAAGAAGAAGATCATGATTTCAGAAGAACAACACCAACCAGAAGACTACCCATACCCATGTACCAAAATATTTTTCTTGGCTTTAGTTATTCTTGCAATAATTTTGGGCATAAAGCCATAAATTGTAGAGCCTATGCAAAGGGAAGAAACACCAGCAACAAAAGTAGCTATAAAAATCCCAAGAATCATTATGAATGACATTATCCTAGAAAGTCTCGTGAGGCATTTGAAAGAAACTATAGCAATTTTAATGCTCTGGGTTACGAAATTGAATGTTACAAATGTAACAATTTTGGACACATAGCCATAAATTGTAGAAGTGTTTTGATAGTTTATTCAAGGGAAGATGTGCATGTTGCTTTCAATCATATAGGGGAACACCATAGAACTTGGAAAATGAAGCAATAATATTTGAAGGTTGAGAACCATGGGTTTGCCTTACAATCCAAAAATATAAGAAGTCATTGGTATATCGACGGTGAAGGGCTCTGTCATGTTTAGCAATGATAACTCAACCAAAATTATAGGAAAATGCACAGTCAGTCTTGAAAATAAATATATTGTGGCAGAAAATGTACTACTTGTTGAAAATATGAAGTATAACTTGATAAGTGTGAGTCAAATGTGTGATCAAGGACACACACTTATATTCAATTAAAAGAATGTGAAAGAAGGAAAGAAGGATCATGAAGACTTGTTATTGCCTTTGTTTCTCCTTCTTCATATTCCTTTGCTTAGAATCATCCCATAATTGAGATAAAATCATCCTCCTCCTTGAAAATACCTACATATGAAAAGGGGAAGAAGCCTCTAAAAGAGTTCTCAAGCTCACAAACCTCTAAAACCACTTTTGTCCACTCCAACTGATATGCCAAGGAGTCACAAGAAGAAGAAAAGAGAGAGATTTCTCACTTATATATGTTCCCTGAGATATCACAATACTAATTTTCTATGTTGATGACAATATAGTGACATGGATTAGACTTTGACATGCTTGAATATTTCAAATTTTGGTTTTAAAAAACTTGTTGTTTTATGAAAGTAGTTTTGGAGGAAAAATGTGCATATATATAATCATAATTGGTGCATGGTTACTTAATGCATGGTGTTTACTTGAAATGGTTGAATAAAGTGGATTATTTTTCCTTTTAGTGGGACCCCTTCCTTCCTTTATAAAAATTAAATGACACCTTTCCCTCTCTTTAACTTTTACATTAATTATAATTAGCCTTCCTCTTATACAAAATAAATATTAATTTATAATTAAATAGTTAAACTGAATAACTATTTTGAGGAAGATACAAAAGAAAAGGAGGAGTTCAATGAAGGGGATCCATAATTAGTGAGCAAAGAGATTGGTGTGAAGGTATGCCTAAGCTTTGAGAGTAAGTTCATATTTTTTTCATTTCCATTCTGAGTTTCTTGAGAACTAAATTGTCTTGTTGATAACATGGTTTTCTTGAAAGGTAGCAAGGAAAAATTGAGTAGCATTAACCTGTGGTGTTCTTCAAGGTCATTTATTTTCTTTGAAATATGTTTTCACTTTATAAGTTATGATTTTATTTAGTGTTAAGTATTGTTAATTTTACAGAGGTTGATGATGATACATATGTTTCTTGAAGTGATCCAGATCAATTTTTTATATTTTATCTCTTTTTTTTTGGCACCAGTTTCCCTTGTATGATTCATATTACATCCTAGGATTCTAAGGACATATATGGAACCTATCCTCACATGGATATCAAAAGATAATTTTTTTTTTAACTCAAATTGGTATTCAATAAAGTTATTTTGTTGATTACTTTCTCATTTTTGAGGCCTACTAGAATGCTTTAATTCCTAATTTATATTGTTGTCCACGTTTGATCTAAAAATGAAGAAGACTTGAAAAACTTGAATAATTATTGCAAGTGAAATGTTATGTGTTTAAAGCAACAGGATCAATTTGCAACACATAAATTAAGGATTACTTATGCGAAATACACATAGACAACAACATAAACAATGAACATCAGCAACATGAACACAACAACTTGATAAAGGAGTTCACCCCTCTCCGGGCTACATCTCCTGGTCCAGCTTCCAATGGATCATTATTATTAAATTGCTCAAATTTCTCAAAAACATGCCTTACAATGCTCAAAATGACAAACCGACTGCTTCAATGGCTTCCCAGCGTCCCAAAACCCCCGTCTGGGCTCTTTCGACACCTTAATCGGTCGAAAAATGAAGAAGTTAGGCCTCTTGGAAGTCTCCCTCTTCAACTTTGTTGTCTCTAGTTCTACAAATCGCACCCTTTCTTCGCAAACCTAGCTCACACGCTCATTTAAGCGTAAAAACTCAGTCCCGTACGCAACCGCGCACCGGTACAAACCGTAGGACCGTTAAGGGCGCGCCAGCCCCTAACCGCCTCGGCACTTGGGCACATGGCGCATAGGATCGCGCGCTTTGGAAAATGGTGGTTAGTTCGTTGGAACGGCATAACCTCCCGCGTGCCCGGATTAGGGTCATATGGCATATATATATACAAGCCCCCGTGAACATAGGCTACATGCCAACCGTTCAACCGTGCGTATAACACATATGTTATGGCCACATATATCAAAGGACCGCGTGTTATGTCCATGTATTTTTCCCACGCATACAATACATATGTTTTAACATTGCATGAACTTTTAGTTTAGCACTATGGCATGGTAACATACGTTTACAATGGAACCACGGGTCGGGGCTAGGCCCCGGCCCGCGCCCCTTTCCAATTACAACAACACATGACTTTAAATATAAGCGCGTTCACATCATATACAAGGAACATCGGCGGGAAAGTTGGCTAGCGGAGTGTTATGAAGTCATTGTTGTTGGGGGAGGTCCGGGGGTCGAACCCCACGGACTCCCCATATAATTTTACATAACCAATTTAAACAAAAATGAAGGGACACGTGGCGCCATTGGATTGGGCCATGTGTCTTCATATTACTTGCCAATCGGACACGTGTCCTCACCCAATTTGCCAGAAACCATCCAACCAACAATTTCCACGTCATCACTGTACGGCCGGTACGATCCTGCCACGTCACTGTACGGACTGTACGGACAGGTACAGTCAACATCCAAAAATTTTCCCTGTTTGGCTTGGTGGACAGATTGCGATAACTCCTTCATACGGACTCCATTTGCGAAAGTAAATATACCGCCAGAATCAAGAAGACGAGACAGACGCAATGACACTGTTTTCGTCGCATTCCGAGCACTTTGAAAATTGAGCAAAATTTGATCCCCTGATCAACGTTGCATATTTCAACATATTTTGAAGTTACTTTTTCTCAATTGATAATCATAGATTAAGTTAAAACATAAAACATTATAATCTGAAAATAAATACCAAATACAAGAATTTTGTTTCTTGAAGTCTGGTTGTAGAATGAAGGGTTGTAAATTAGGGTGACATTCCCACCTATATCACTTAGCCCGACAAGATTCAAATATGTTTTTGTGACGAGCATCACGATTCCTCACATCAACACCCCCTTCTTTGTAATGTAGTC
This sequence comes from Picea sitchensis, assembly GCA_010110895.2. NCBI lineage: Eukaryota > Viridiplantae > Streptophyta > Pinopsida > Pinales > Pinaceae > Picea > Picea sitchensis. Next base: position 113,859 of record SNQJ01S0033971.1, on the reverse strand, counting down.
CCTTAGGTTGTTCCACTTATTTCAAGGGCTCCAGTGCCACTGGTCAGGAAATGTGAATGGTGAAAAATTCAAGGATTATCAGCTATGGATGGTTCTTTCACCAAAATGAAAATGAATCCACACACTCATGAATTAATCTCTTGCTGCATTAACCAATAGTTACAAGCAAGAAACTAGAAATGACTCTCTACCTCAACCAATCATTTTCCCATGCCCAAACCAAGAACAAGAATGATCAAGAATGGATGAGATACCATTTGGAAGTAGTGAGTGAAAATTGAGGAATTGTTCAAATGAGTGAGTAACAATTCCTGAAACCCCCAAACAACCAAAAACATGGTTTAAATAATGATATGCACTAATGCACCATGTGGCCTCCCTAATAAGCTCACATAACCTATTTTGCCAACTAATTCTAAGATGAGTGAATAGAATATAATAAAGTGACTTAGCCCCTTTCCCCCCTTCTCTTGTGGATTCAGAGTCCTCGATAAATCTATCCTTTTCCATATTGCAACCAACAATGTATTTTTATTATTAATATTCAAAGTATTGCATTGCTAGGCCTTCCAACCTTTCAACTTTATAGGCACTTTGTCCTTTCATCAAATAAACAAAAATACATTGTTAATTTGGGGACTCAAAACTGGGGTATTACATTCCCATCCTCCCTTATTTTGGCATTGTTCTTGGTGCATTATATACAAATGTACAATAAAAAGTATTCAAAAACTTGTGGGTACTCTTCTCGCATAGCATCCTCATGCACCCATGTAGCATCTTTAGGGCCATAATAGATCCAATGAACCTTTACCAATTATATGGCTTGATTATGAAGAAACTTGACCTTCCTGTTCAATATCCACATCGGTTAGACCTAAAGGTATCCTTCTGGCTCCAGCTGAATCAAATTACAATCAATGACATGGTTAGGATCATGCACTTACTTTTTTAGAAAAGATACATTAAATACATTACACACATCCATGGAAGAAGGAAATGCAAGCATGTATGCAATTGGCCCTATTCTATCCAATATCTCAAATGAACCATAGAATCTCGCTACTAACTTGGTACAATTTCCCAACTTCAATGAGCTCTTCTTAGGCTTCACTTTCAAAAATACATGCTCTTTCACTTTAAATTCTCCAACTATCTTATTCTTATTTGCGTAACTCTTCTTCCTATCTTGTGTTTCTTTCAAATTCTTCTTGATTTTAACCATCTGTTCTTTCATCTCCTTGAGAAATTTTGGCCCAATTACCACTCTGTTTGCTAGTTTGTTCCAACTCACTGGAGTATTGTATTTTCTACCATACAGTGCTTCAAATGGGATCATATTCAATGAATGTTGATACCCATTATTGTAGGTAAACTCAACCAAATGAAAATAATATTCCAACTGCAATGGCTTATCCATCACATACATTATTAACATGTATTGAATCACTTGGTCGACTCTCTCTGTCTCCCATCTGACTGTGGATGGTATTTTTTACTAAAATTGAGATTTGTCCCTTAAACAATCCTCTCCAAAAGTTTGAAGTAAACTTTGTATCTCTGTTTGAAATAATTGCCTTTGGTATTCCATGCAACCTAGCAATTTCCTTCATATATATTTCTGCAATATTAGCTTCCTTTGTTGATACTGAGAGGGGGGTGAATCATTATCAAGTACAATTTAAAAACCTTTTCAAGTTATACTTAAACCATTCAATTATATCCAATGAGAAATGAACAATAGTATAAGAGTTACACCAATACACCACAATACACCATGCACAATATATGAGAAATAATCAATAGTTATTGTTCAAGGGAAGTAATGACTTCCAAAGGTA
>SNQJ01S0033971.1:96273-111968 GCA_010110895.2 Picea sitchensis | reverse complement strand
CAATGAGAAATGAACAATAGTATAAGAGTTACACCAATACACCACAATACACCATGCACAATATATGAGAAATAATCAATAGTTATTGTTCAAGGGAAGTAATGACTTCCAAAGGTAGCTACATCTTCCAAATATAAATGGAGGAATGAAACTCCAAGAGGAAGATACAATCCTCCAATATCAAGAGAGGGTTGACCTCTCCATCCTCACCCCTTCCTTCCACCCAAGAATATATGAGAGATAATAAAACTTTACATTAAATCATCACCATCAACCAACCATCACATGTAACCTGATAATAGTTCCTGAGACTTCTTCAACTTCTGCAATTCTTCAATTATTGGAATACTTTGATCTTGTAGATAATATTACTCAATGTATTCTCTGAAAATCCTCCAAGTTTCACTCCTTGAATCCTCCCAAAAAAGAAGTTATAGAGAGAATGGTAGACCTTATTCAATTTTGGTTATTCAGGAGAGCGAACTTGTACATAATGCCTCGCGCTCAATATTTAATATCAGATTTTGAAAATCATACACAAGAAAAAAAAAAACCTGTACTATTTCCAATGAATTTTGTCTCACTTCATTTGGATTCTCTATGAAGAAGTTATCATTGTTTTACCTGGAACACATGTTTATTGACTAGCTTCAGGACTAGTCAAAAACTCTATCTTCCACAGAGTGTATCTCCAAAATTGTAGCGAATAAAGAGATGATTTTTTTAACACAGGTACCTAGATATGTATTCTCCATACCATATGAATTTCACCATCTGAATCGTTCTAGAAAAAAAATTATAGCGAAAATGGTAAGATGACCTGTAAATAACATACCTTAGAATACATCACCAAAAGACTTCATTCTCCCTTGAAATCCAGCGTTATTTTCCTCATATTTCCTCTGAAATTCGACTTGTGTGTATAATGAATGTATAATGATCTGTGTTTATACCATTTATGTCACTTCCTTTTAACATTAGGGCCGACCTGAAAACTTCTTATTTTGTAATTCTTTTCTTTAATTATCTCTAGGTCCAACTTGTACTTCCTTCTTCAATTCACTTTGTCATCTTCAAAAAATTATTTCTCCTCAACCATGAGGATCCACGTGACATGCCACATACCACCGAAAACAATATGATGTATACTATCCATCCATGGTGTTGTGTTTTCATGTGCAGTGTCCTTCATGTCCAAATACCTTCATCAATATTGCGGTCCAAAACCAATGACTAGGGTTGACATCAATGACAACAACCAATATTCCAACAATATCCCCCTTTTTCATTGATGGAAACACTCATGCTCCCCCTGTCATCATGATTCCAATTTATCTTCCCCTTTGACATCAATGGAAAAGGGTAGGTCTGCTCCCCTTGAGTTCAATGGCATAAGGTGACCTTCTTCTTTGGGACTGCTCCCCTTGAACATGTGGCACTCAATAATACTTCATCCTTATTTTTGGTATTTGGGACTATTTCTTCCTTGGAATGCTTTTGTGTGGATTCTGTCTTCTCTCTCTTCTTCCTTTCTAGGATGTATATGTTTTCCGGTCTTCTTGTGGCAGTTGCAACTAATCTTCCTGAGTTATTTTCTCTGATTTTACATTTTCGAGAGTTAAATGTAAGAGTGTATCCTTGATCACACATTTTACTAAAATTGAGTAGATTATGCTTCAAGTCTTCAACCAATAGGACATTATTTTCTTTTACATTTTTGCTTACAAGGTCTACTACACTTTCTCCAAGTATTTTGGCAGATGAGTCATCTCCAAATGCAACATTGCCACCCTTTCTCTTCAAGCTGATGAATTTGTCTTGATCCACGATTATGTGTGAAGAACATCCATTGTCTATGTACCATTCATCTTCTTCTTTACATTCTTAAATGGTCAATGCTATTCGAAAATCCTCATTGTTTGGAATGTCTTTCCTTCTCCATATTGTGGTTGGCATAGGGACATCTTCATTCATATATCTGCAATCTCATGCTTTGTGACCAAGATAATTACATTTGTAGCATACAATATTTCTGTCCATCAATGGGGAAAATTAATTATAACTTATGTTGACAAATCCACGATTATTTCCATGTCTTCTATTTACACCATTCATGTTTCTTGTGTATTTGTTGCTTTCATTGATTCTGCAATGAATTGCCTTATGTCCAAATTTTTTGCAAGTATAACAATGACCAAGAAAGAAATTTTGATACCTTGGATTAAGTGACCTTCTTTGTCATGTTGTCCATCTAGGTTCATGATCTACTCTTCTATAGTTTCCTTCATATTGATTGAATATTCTTTGATTTCTGAAGGTAGGAAATCTTCTTGGATATTCATCTCTTTTGTAATCATTCATTCTTTTTGGTATCCTGGTCCACTTCTCATCAACTATCTGTGTAGCTCTTTCTTCAACCTTCTTGTTGGTATTTGCATCTCCTTTGTATGAAGTTTCACCCATGTATCCAAGATGTGTTAAGTCTTTTGGAACTTGAGAGTTTCTTAAGCTCTTCCTCAATGAGACAACTTCTTGTTCAATTTTCTCACAATCTTCTTCTTTCTTCATCATTTGGACATTCCTTACTTCTCCTATTCTTCTTTCTTCTNTAAGATTCTCATCTTCTTGTTGAATAATTTATGCTTCATGATTTTCTTCTTCTTCATTGGCCTTTTCTTCTTCAGTATCATATCTTTCAATCCTTGGATGAGGACATTCAAATTCAATATGTCCCTCTCCTTCACAATTAAAGCAAAAGAACCGACCTTTATTTACTTCTTTGAAATCTGAGATGTTGTAATTTGCTTCAAATTCTTCTTCTTCTTATTCTGCTTCTTCCCTTGCATAAAGGTCTTGTAGCTTGTCCCAAATATATTTTGATGATGCACATGATCCCACCTTGGATTTCACTAAATCTGTCAATCCATCCAGGATGGTATCTATTGCCAATTTGTTGTTCCTTTTTGCTTCCATCTGAGCTGCAGTATTTGGTTTCTTCAAAGCATTGTATCCTGAAGCAACTGAGAACCAAACATATGCCCCAAGAGCTTTCAATTAATTTTCCATTCTATTATTTCAGTATTCAAAATTTCTTCCATCAAATGGTGGAATCCCATTTGGAATTTTTTCTTCCATTTCTTCTTAGGATCTTCCTTCTAGTGGTTAAACTGTACTGAAGGTAACCCGCTCTGATACCAATTGTTGATATTGAGAGGGGGGTGAATCAGTATCAAGTACAATTTTAAAACATTTTCAACTTATACTTAAACCATTCAATTATATTCAATGATCAATGAACAATAGTATAAGATTTACACCAATAAACCACAATACACCACAATACACCATGCACAATATATGATAAATAATCAATAGTTATTGTTCAAGGGCCGTAATGAATTCCAAAGGTAGATACAACTTCCAAATATAAAGGGAGGGATAAACCTCCAAGAGGAATATACAATCCTCCAATATCAAGAGAGGTTTGATCTCTCCATCCTTTCCGCTTCCTTCCACCCAAGAATATATGAGAGATAATAAAACTTTACATTAAATCATCACCATCAACCAACCACCACATATAATCTGATAATACTTCCTGAGACTTCTTCAACTTCTGCAATTATTCAATTCTTGGAATTCTTTGATACTATAGATAATATTACTCAATGTATTCTCTAAAACGCCTACAAGTTTCACTCCTTGAATCCTCCCCAAAAAGAATTTATAGATAGAATGGTAGACCTTATTCAATTCTGGTTATTCAGGAGAGTGAACTTGTACATAATTCCCCACGCTCAATATTTAACATTAGATTCTGAAATTCACACATAAGAGACTACAACCTGTATTATTTCCAATGAAATTGGTCTCACTTAATTTGGATTCTCTATGAAGAAGTTATGATTTTTTTACTCAGAACACTTGTTTATTGACTAGCTTCAAGACCAGTAAAAAGACCTATCTTCCACAGAGTGTATATCCAAAATTGTAGCGAATAAAGAGATGAATTTTTTACCACAGGTACCTAGATATGTATTCTCCATACCATATCAATTTCACCATCTGAGTCATTCTAGAAAAAAATTTATAGAAAAAATGGTAAGATGATCTGTAAATAACATACCTTAGAACACATCACCAAAAGACTTCATCCTCCCTTGAAATCCGACCTTCTTTTCCTCAGATTTCCTCTTAAATTCGACTTGTGTGTATAATGAATGTATAATGATATGTATTTATACCATTTATGTCACTTCCTTTTAACATTAGGTCTGACCTGACACTTTCTTATTTTGTAATTCTTTTCTTTAATTATCTCCAGGGCTGACCTGTACTTCCTTCTTCAATTCACTTTGTCATCTTCAAAAATTCATTTCTCCTTAACCATGAGGATCCACGTGACGTGCCACCTACCACCGGAAACAAAATCATGTATATTATCCATCCATGGGTGTTGTGTTTTCATGTGCACTGTCCTTCAGGTCCAAATACCTTCATCAATCTTGCGGTCTAAAACCAATGACTAGGGTTGACATCAATGACAACAACCAATCTTCCAACATCCTTATGAGTCATCTTCACTGGAATAAAATGAGAAGCCTTTGTCAATTTATCCACTAATACCATTATTGAATCACGTTTCCTTGTTGTCCTAGAAATTTTAGTAATAAAATCAATGGTTACTTCTTCCCATTTCCACTTCAGTATTGACAATGGATGTAGTAAACCTAATGGGTGTCTATGTTCTTCTTTCACTCATTAACATTACATGCACTTAACAATGTAATTAGAAACATCCTTCTTCATTCTAGGCCAAAAATATTGGCTTGTTATTGCTTCAATTTTTTTTTGGTAACCAAGATGTTCAATATATGGAACATTATGCTTTTCTTTTAACACCCTTTAGTTCTTTAGAATTAGGAACACAAAATCTATTTTTATGCATAAGTATTCCATCTTCCTTCATCTTGTACTCTTTAAATTTATGGTTTACATATTCCTCGTGTAAGATTTCTTTTACATATAGGTAATGTTGTTCTGTAACAACAACATCTACAATTCTTCTCTTTAAATATTAACTATGCATACTAATGGTTGTAGCATGCATGAGATGTACCCTTCTGCTTAGTGCATCAACAAATTTGTTTTCTTTTCCTTTGATATGCTTGATGTCAAATTCATACTAACTTAAAAATTCCAACCATATTGTTTTCCTATCATTTACAGTTGGTTGTTCAAACAAATATTTCACACCACTATGGTCTATCCTTAATTCAAATTTCTCCCCCATTAAATAATGTCTCCACATCTTCAATGCATGAACTATTGCAACAAGTTCCAAATCATGCATGGCATAATTCCTCTCATGTTATTTAAGATTTCAAGAATAATATTTAATGACATGTCCATTATGAGTGAGGACTCCACCAATTCCTTCTTTGCATGCATATGGGCATACCACAAAATTTTCATTTAGATAAAAAAATGTTCAAAGTAGGTCACTAGTAATTAACTCTTTCAATAAATTAAAATTTTGTTCACACTCTATTGTCCATTCAAAATTAATTCCCTTCTTTTGTAACGCAGTGATGGGATGAACAATATTAGAGAATCCCACTATAAACCTCATGTAGTATCTAGCTAATCTCATAAAATATATAACTTCTGAAACATTATTTGGTGCCAACAATCTTCTAATGGCTTTAATCTTCTTTGGATCCACCACTATACCTTCTTCTGAAATAATGTGCCCCAAATAATGGATCTACTCTTGGTAAAAAGTGCACTTGCTTATCTTGGAATACAGTTGATGCTCCCTTAGAACTTGTAGCACCAATACCAAATGATGCTCATGTTCTTCTTCTGACTTGGAATAAATAAGTATGTCTTCCGAGAACACAATGAAAATCTTATCCATATAATTTCTGAATATTCCTTTCCTTAAGCACATAAATACAATTGGTGCATTGGTTGGCCCAAATGTCACCACTGCAAATTCATAATTCCTATACCTGGTTCTAAAAGTTGTCTTACTAATGTATTCTTCCTTGATTCTCACCTGATGATATCCTAATCTCAAGTCTATCTTTTCTCCTCTTAGCTGGTCAAAGAGGTCATCTATTATGGGTAGAGGGTATTTTTTTTCACAGTGACTTTATTCAGTTGTCTAAATTCAATACATAACCTCAATGTTCCATCCTTCTTTTTCACAAAGAGTATTGGTGCTCTCCAAGGTGAAACACTTGAGCATATGTAACCCTTTTTCAACAACTTTTCTAGTTGCATTTGTAATTCTTTTAATTGTGTTGTACTCATTCAGTAAGGAGTATTTGATATTAGGGAAGCTCTTGGTACTAATTCAATAGAGAAATGTATATACCTCTTTGGTGGAAATTATGGTATTTATTTGAATACATCTTAAAACTCTTGCAATGATGAAAAAACATTCAATACTTGGCCCTTTGGTCTTGTATGGATCCTCAACATGAGTTGCATGCAGTTGACCTTTTTTCTTGAAAAATCTCTTTAGTTGTAAGGATAAAATATACTGATAGAAATGGGTCTTGGAATTCCTTTAACAATGCTCTATTTTCCTTCTTCATCAAGACATGTAAAGGCCTTGTTATGGAAATCTAGGATAGCATGATTCTTGTCACACTAATCCATTCAAATTATGATATAATAAGATCCTTGTGGTATGATATTAAACTCAACATTGGTATTCACCCCATTCAAGTTTACTAGACAACCTTTGATAGTCTCATTGATACTTCTTTTGATTCCAATGGCTAGCTGAACCAACCATAATATCTCAAGCTTAATTTTCATCAAATGAAATTTGTTCAATACTTTAGGATCAATGTAACTATGGCTTGCTATTGAATCAATTAAAATACAAACATACTCATTTATGATCTTAATTTCCACTTTAATCATATGGGATTGATGCTCTGCTTGTCGATCTTCTAGGGCTGCATATATCCCTGGAATAGTTTTTCCCATGTCTTCCACTGTAGTATCCTCTTGAATGTTGTGAACGGTCCTCATTTTGTCTTCTCTGTGAGGGTGATGTTTTTACATATGATATTATTTACATCCTCAACATTTGATTTGTAAAATCCCCCTTTTTCCCAAGGAGTCTTCCATATTGGATTTATTCTTAGCAGACAAGTTTTGTTGAAAGGAGGTTTAAATCCCTTCCTTCTCTGATCTGATTTCTCCTTCTTCTTATCTGTCCAAGATTTATGAAAATATTCTCTACCTTTTTCTTACTCATTCAAGTACTTGGATTTTCTAATGGTCTCTACCAAAGTTCCAGGTTCATCAAATTTAATATTATCTTTATAAAAAGACATTAGTCCACTTATAAATCTCTATATTTTCACCTTCGCCTCCTTAATAAACCCCATATACCTTAGTAACTCCAAGAAATTATTTTCATATTATTCCATGGTCAGTATCCCCAACTTGAGTTCAAATAAATCCTACATCTTCTTGTCATAATAAAGCTCTAAAAGATACTCCTTCTGGAATTGTTTCTTGAATTGCTTCCAGGAAATATTATTCTCATCAATATCCTCAACTTGTTTCAATTGATCCCACCACATAGAATATTTTCCATGAAAATGGTATGTGGAAAACCTATCTTCTAGGTTAGATGAGTTGTTGTGTAACTAAAAATGTTTTCTAATTCCAAGCAACCGGGCCTCAACATCATCTCCCTTTCTATTTTCACTACCAAATTTTGGTGACTTAATCTTCCTAAGCTCTCATTGCAAGTTGTCCAACTTTTATCTTCTTGTTTGATTCCTAATAGGAGACACTTTTTTGTTTCTCCTTGATTCTTCAGATGCATAATACTTCTTATCCGAATGGGTAGGTGAGTCATGATGCCTTTGAGCTCTACTAGCACTTCTTGAGTGCTTGAATCCTCTATAGTTATCTCTCCTTGCATGGGGTCTTCCCTCTTCCTCATGCCTTGAGCCTGATCCATTCTTCAATTGTCTCTACAATTGGTTTAGGCTTTGCAACAACTGAGTATTGATTTTATTTTTTCCTCCTAAGCTCTCATTATCTTCTCATTATCAACTCTATAACTCTATACTTCTATTCTCAAATTCCTCATAGTCTCTACCAATTATGTTGTTTCTACTATGCTTCTATGTCCATTGGATTTTGTCTCCTCATTACCCACATTGATATTTTGGCCTTTGGATTCTCTCTCATGAATATAGGTTCCCTTTGCATACTCCATGCTTCTAATCTGCAATCCTGATCTTGAACTGATATTATTATACCCCTAACTATGGAAAATGTGTAAGAAACTATTTTCATTAGAATTAGGCATATTGTAAATTTTTTGTCAATTTCGTTACATGTCATTCTTCATCTGAATTGTAATGTCCCTGATCCGAACCCTTTGTAATTATACATAGAGGATGGTGAGACGTTGGTACCAATTGTAAGTGTAAATGTACATATAGGCTGGTGATCCGTTGGCACTAAGTTTTGGTGTTGCGCACTTGAGTAGTGTGTGGAGAATTGCTATCAAAGATAGGGTGCAAAGATTTCATAGTGTTGCATGCACCTGGGTAAGTGAACATGGTTGCATATTAAAGAAAGGTTGCACACATTTCAGAGTGTTTCATGTAGTTGGGTAAGTGCGTTTGAATGACCTTGGAGTGCACACCGAGCTGATATATATATATATATATATGTATATATATGGTTGTAGATGTATTGAGGCCAGAGAGCCTATGTGATTATGAGGATGGTGAGTTGAGACACATATATGCCAGTGCACCTATCCATGTAAAGTGTAATCATAATCAAGTATTAATATAATATCACATCATTGCATGCAGACAAACTTAGATGAAAAGAGATGGGGGGATAACTCCACTGGAAAAGGGAAAAGGGGGAGAGACTTAAGTCTTAAGGAATATTTTATAATATTTTTGGAAAAGTGTATGTTGTGGAAAATTATTTTATCCTAAGTTCCCAAGGGTAGGGAACGAGTCACCAAGTGGCTTAAGCTACCTATAAAGGTGAAAAGTCTTGATTTTAAGGAATGTGATATATATTGTTGAGCCTTAGTGTATTTCGTGGGGAGAACTCATTTGGGGGATTCATTCATTATTCACTCTTGTGTGTAGAAGCGGGTAAGACCATTTGAGAGAGAAAAAATATTACCTTATATGCAAAGAGAAGATTGTAAGGGGTTTTGTACTGTAATCATAGTTTTACTTTCAAAGAGGTAGGTTGTCAGGCCCTTGAGTAGTCTCTCTGGGTGAGAGATTTTTTGTTGAACTAGAGGATTGTGAGTCCCATGCGCATACTCTCTAAGTGATATTTTTGATGGGAATTGTTCCCTTGTGTGCTGGGAATTATTTTAGGGCTCGTAGACTTCCTGTCCAACATGTTCCTGGTAACTGTGGGAGGGAAGTGGGGCAGCTAAAGGATTGTTGAGTAGAGAAGGGGCACAATTCCTTGGGTGTGACAGATGCATGGGGAATGAGAGACTGTAGGATAGTTGCAATAGTGAACACCTTGAACTAAGCAATTATGTTAAGTATCATGCCTTATCCTGTCACTAGGAACTCTTTTTCCCTAGTAGAGTTAAGCCCCATCTCAGGGGTGACCTGTTGCTAAAAGATTATGAGAAATATAGTCTATGGATGGGAGGAATGTATGAGTTATGCGTGCAGTTGGTGACTTTAATAAACAATAAGTGTCTGTATGTGTTAGTCTCATTTTCTGTGTACATATTTATCTATGTTTGATATGGTTTAATTCTTGTATGTTGTCTCATATAAGTAATTGTTGTTATTCTATTTAATGTTGCTTTCACATGTAAGTATGGTGCTTATAGCTTGTATTTGCAGACGTGCCTAAGTATGAAATATGTTAATAGTTTTCATGTAAGTTAACCTTATGATTTTGGTATGACCCTCCGAGGAAATGTTTGAATGGTCATGTGCGCATATAATACTTTGTGTACAAAAAAGGTTGGATTTTCCTGTGCGAAATGAAAAGAAGTCTACATGCACAGGGAGACTAGATTTGGTGTGTGACGCCGGGATGGTTGCGCGCACAATAGTGCTATGTGATCAGTACACTAGTGCACAATTGTTTGAGTTTCTTTCGTTGCTTAAAGTTGTGTTAAAAGAAGAAAGTTTGTGTGGTGCAACTCAACTTGAGGTTGAGCGCATTACTTCAAGTGATGCTGCACAATGGATTTTCAGAGTAGCTTTGTTTATAAATACGTTGGGTGATGTTACACTATTTTTGGTCAGGGATAAAATAATTGAGATTGGTGATGTATCCCAGCCTGAAATCATGGGGACGTTACAATTTGGTATCAAAGGTATAATTAAGGAGGAGTAGTAGTAGCGGGACCCATCCTGGGAGGCTGAGGRCATTACAAATTGGTATCAGAGCTATTGGTTCAACACTAGACTTGTATGGTCTAGAGGTAAATAAGAAGCATCAGAGCTCTAGTTTCGACACTGATCCTGCATGAGTTGAGTTCTACTTAAGGAAAAACATTAGACTGGTAAGTGGTCGAATTTGGAATTTTAGCATGGCCATTGTGCGCATTAAATAAGAATGCATAGATGTACATGTTAAATATATGATATTGTGGGGTGAGGCATTGAAACTACATAGTAAACAATGGTGCATGAGTGTGCATGCTAAAACTTTGGGGCTGCGTGGAACAAACTGTGGTGTGTGTTTAATACTAGTGTGTGCATGGGATTCAAAAGAAAGGATTCTGACAAGATGGTGCAGAGTATTCATGAATTTGTCTCTTGAATTCATCTAACAAATCTTGTTTCCTACACATTTTGCAGAATTATAAGTGATTAGAGAAGGAGATAATCAATACAAAAGTTCAAAAGCATGGAATATGTGAAGAGGACTTACAATCCTGATGATGAATTCGAGGATTTGTATGTCGTTTGGGTGTTGATGGTACAAAATACAAGGAAGAGTTCATAAAATTGGTAGAAACCATAAAGGGTCTGTAAAAATATGTCCAAAACTATAAGGCTGATAATGAAAGGCTTATGAAATCCAAGGAGCACTAATTTGACTTCAATGCCAAGTTGATGCAAATATTGGAAATGATGGAAAATAAAATGGATAAGAAGACATAGTCGAGTGGGTCAAGAGGTCACAAGTATCATCATGAGAAAATAAGAGAAGCAAGTAATGTCGGTAGACATCAACCTCACTTTCCAAAGCATTCTTTCAGGAAAATGCACAGTAGCTCAAGTCCATCTCCTATCAGAAATCATAAGAGAAGGACTTGGGTGGACGAGATACAGGGAGAAATGAATAATATCAAGCCTCCTACCTTTAACGATGATCACAAGAAGGATGAAGATGCAGAGACCTAGTTGTTGGGTATGAGGAAGTAATTCTAGCTGCATAATTTTTCTACATATGCAAAAGGGAGAATTTCCATCTATCATATAAAAGGATAAGCATCAATGTGGTGGGATAAGTTTTTGAAAGTGCAACACATTAATTAAAAGAAAGTTACTTGGAGGGAGTTCAAGAGGTATTTCCAAAAGAAATATTTAACCAAGAGTTACTATGACAAGAAAATGAAGGATTTATTTGAACTCAAGCTTGGGAGTATGAAGATAGATGAGTATGAAAGGATATTCCTAGAGCTATTGAAATATGTTGCATTCATCAAGGATGAACAAGTTAAAATTCAGAGGTACATAAGCGGGTTTCCCTCATTTATCAGTGACAATATATAATATGATGACCCTAAGACATTGGAAGAAATCATAAGGTGTGCTAAATGTATTTATGAACATGAAAGGGGAAGACCAACTTTCCAAAAGGCTTGGGAAGACAAGATGAAAAAAAAGGTGGATCAGAGGAAGAAGGGGCTAAGACACCATTTTTTATGAATATTGCACAAGGATAGCTAACTCCCAAGGAGTCCAAAATGACAGAGATAGTGGATAAAAAGTCAAGGAAACAATCGATTCAATGTTGGAGTTGTGGCAGATATCATTTACACAGATGTTTCCCTCAAAGAGGTGATAAAATGAGGACTGTGTACATTGTACAATAATCTACGACAGTTGAGAACTCGGGTAGAAATATACCAAGTATTTACGTAAAGATGAATAACAAGCAAGTTGTGTTTTATTCACACATGATTGAAGTGGAAAGTAATATTAATAACCAACCCATTGCTATTTTAATTGATTCAGGAGCTAGCCATAGTTATCTAGATCCTAAGATGGTGGAAATATTCCAATTGTCGAGGAACAATCTTGGAAAATACTGGTTAGTGCAGTTAGCTAAAGGAGCAAAAAGGAAAATTAATGAGATGCTTAAGGCATGTCCAATGGAAATGAATAGACTACCAAAGACTGATCTAAATTTTGTACCTTTAGGATTGTACTATTTCCTTATTGGTATGGATTGGTTGGACGAGCACCATGTTGTCTTGGATTGTTATAATAAGGAATTCACTTGCTTGGATGAGGAAGGAAAATTAAGAACAGTTCAACGAATTCCAAGAGTTGTCTCGATCAGATAAGTTTCAACATTGCAATTGAAGAAGAAATAAATGAAAGCATTTCAAATATTTGTAGTGCACTTGGAAGAGGTACCTAAAGATATAAAGTGCCAAATGTTGAAAACTGTGCAATACTGGAAGAGTTTGAGGATGTATTTAAAGAGATACTAGGGTTGCCTCCGAAAAGAGATATTGATTTCTCTATAAATATGATTCTTGGAGCAACACCTGTATCCAAGACTCCATATAGGATGAGTACACCAGAGTTGAAGGAGTTGCAGATGCAACTTGAAGAGCTTCTAAATAAGGGGTATATATTCCCAAGTGTGTTGCATTGGGGTGCCCTTGCATTTTTCATGAAGAAGAAGGATGGTGCATTGAGACTTTGTATCGACTTTAGAAAGTTGAACAAAGTAATAGTAAATAACAAGTATCCTTTTCCAAAGATAGATTGATCCAGGTGGATATTGGTGGCCACCCACCTTTTCCAAATGGCTCAAAATGACTTTTTGGCAATTTTGGCAATTTACTATTTTTAGCAGGTTTTAACTTCCGGGGTCATTTTGAGGACCCAAATGAAGGTTTTTCGAGATCGAGGTTCTCAATGATATCTAAATACATAATTGAGCCCCCAAAATGAATCTCTTCGATGATACCTTTCCAACGAGCTATCACATGCCTAAAACGGAGATCGTATGCAAAAGTTACGACCCCGGGAAGTTGATGTACTCACTTACCCAAACTGGGCCCACATGACTTTTGGCGCTTCATCTCCCAGGGTTAGGTTTTTGGATGTCTAGGGTTTTTGGCATTTCTTCTTATTGTAAAAATTCCTTCAGAGCCTCATTGTAATCATCTTCTTGCGATTGCGAGTAGCGGTCACATCTTTTCTCAGAGATAAGCTGCCACCATTCTAGCGAGTCTTTCACTCTGTATTTTTACAGTCTCTGTACATTTCTTTGATGAATAGAAATCATGTATTACTATATATCTGTGTTTATGGTTTCATCTCTGATACATTTCTATTATATTATTGAATATCTGTAATATCTCTGTGCATTTCTTTATTATATCTCCGCTTTCATTTTGTTTATGGTTGCATCTTTGATACATTTTTGTTATATTATTGAATATCTCCAATATCTCTGTGCATTTCTTTATTATATATCCACTCTCATTTGATGCCGAAAATAATCTGGATCATAGATGATCTCTTTAATCAACTGTGGGGCATGAAAATATTTTCAAAGATTAATATTAGATCCGGATATCACTAGTGAGAATTAAGGAAGAGGACATCAACAAGGCTTCCTTCAGAACAAGGTATGAACATTATGAGTTTACAGTGGTTCCATTTGGGTTGTCAAATGAACCAATTGTCTTCTTGTGTTTAATGAATGGAGGTTTTAGAAGTTACTTAGATAAGTTTGTCATTGTATTTCTGGATGACATACTTATTTACTCAAAGTCTAAAAGAGAGAACGAGAAACACTTGAGGATGGTGTTGCAGGTATTGAGAGAACATCAGCTTTATGAAAAGTTGAACAAGTTCTCATTATCAGTGACAAATCCATTATTTGGGTCATATTGTTTCCAAGGAAGGAATAGATGTGGATCCAGAAAAAATAAAAATCCATTGAGGAATGGTTAGAAATGTCATAGAGGTAAGGTCCTTTATGGGACTTGCAGGTTATTACAGAATATTTATTGAAGGATTCTAAAAAACTGTGCATTTGATTACATCCTTGCAAAATAAAGGTGTGTGATTTGAATGGACTCCATATTGTGCAAGGAGTTTTCTGCACTTGAAAAGTCTGTTAACAAGTGTGCCAATTTTGAGAATTATTGACCCTGATGCAGACTTCGTTGTGTGCATAGATGGATGCAAGGAAGGACTCAATGGAGTATTGAGTTAGAATGGACATGTGGTGTTCTATGAATCAAGAAAGTTGAAAGAGCATGAAAGGCTCTATGCTTCGCATGACTTGGAATTGGAAGTCATAGTGCATGCCTTGAAGATGTGGTGGTATTATCTCATGGGTAAAATATTTGAGTTGAGAAAAGACTATAGTGGTATGAAGTATATATTTAGACAATTAGGTTTAAATTCCAGGAAAAGAAGGTGGTTAGAGTTCCTTAGTGAGTATGACTAGTCAGATTTGTGTGACAAAATTTTAGAGGTTTCCAAATCAGATCAACGCTATATGGACATAAAGGATACTTTACAACACGATATGCCGTATAAGTTTGAAGGTTATGAGCTAAGAGAGGATGGAATCCTCATGTATATACACATAGTCTATGTGTCAAATGATAAAAAGTTGAAAAGTATGATATTGTCAGAGATGCATAAGGTTCCTTATGTTGGACATCCAGGCTACCAGAAGACAATTTTTCATGGTAAAAAATAAATACTATTGGCCAAGTATGAAAAAGGAGGTTGTTGGTTTTATTTCCAGATGCCTTAAAATTCAAAAGGTCAAAGTTGAGCACATACATCCAGCTGGTTTGCTACAACCTTTTCCTATTTTTGAATGGAAGTGGGAAGTTGTGACCATGGATTTCATTACCAAGTTTCCTAGGACTGCTAAGCAACATGATTCTATTATGGTGGCGGTGGACAATTTTACTAAAGCTACCCATTTTATTCCAGTGAAGTCAACGCACAAGGAAACCAACACTGTGTAGGTATACATGCGAGAAATTTCTAAGCTACATGGTGTAGCTAAGACAATTGTGTTTGACAGATATTTCAAGTTCACCTCGAACTTTTGGAAAGGGATATTCAAAGGATTTGGAACAAATATGAACTTTAGCACGACATATCACCCTAAGACAGATGGTTGTTAGGACCCTATAATGTACCTTTTTGTTCACACTTTTTGCTACCATTACATCCTTTTTCCACTCACATTTAAGCTTACATTATCACCTTACCCTATCTTTCCAAAGGTATATAACGTCTCTTCTCTTTCCTATATGTTTAATTTGTTTTACATGTAATTTTACATTACTCTTATACTTAACCATCGATCAGAAATATATAAGTGCTGAAACAGTTCGAACTGTAGATTATTGTTGTTGCTTGAAGGCTCGTTGCTGAAACAGTCAAAAGAACACAAACCCCATTGCTGAAATAGTC